>VYZV01031519.1:0-36606 GCA_013401275.1 Pandion haliaetus | reverse complement strand
GTAACCGTTAAGTTGTGATGGAGCCCTGCTTTCCTGGAGGTGGCTGAACACCTGCCTGACGATGGGAAGTGGTGAATGACTTCCTTGGTGTGCTTTGCTTGTATGCACAGCTTTTGCTTTACCTATTAAACTGTCTTTATCTCAGCCCACGAGTTTTCTCACTTTTACCCTTCTGATTCTTTCCCCATCCCACTGTGAGAGAGGTGAGTGGGCTCCTGTGTGATGCTTGCTTACCAGCTGGGGTTCAACCACTATAACATCAGTTAGGAAAAAAAAACTATAAAATATTAAGTACTTCAAATGCCTTTTTTTTTTTTTTCAGTTTGAGATGAATTTATATTTCCAGAACTACTTCCCTTTTAAGGGAACTTTAGCAATTTGCAAAAACTAAATTAAATTTTTGTCTATTAAATGCAAATTAAGAATTACTAAGTTATAATAAGTCAGTACTTTAGGGCTCAGTTCAGCTTAGGCAGAGCAGAGAGACCGGGCCACAGGAGTTTGCAGGCATATTAGTCAAGCCTTGTACATGACATAGGCTGCTTATTTTTTCTGTCACGCAAATTCTGTGCCCACTCTCATCTTGATCAGCATTTGTTTCCTGTTTAGCAAACAGCAAAGGAACAAAACATTCAATGACACCTGAAGAGGTTTTAGTTGATTCTTTCAGATCAGACAACTGTATTTTCAGCCTCTATGGAGAAACAACTTTTTAAATTAGGGACTACCCAATTATTTTCTTTTTTTTTTTGTTTTTTTTGCATCTCCTCAAGAGTGCTCTACATCTAGCCCTACCTGCTCTTCTGGTTTGAAACTGGTGTCTGAGAATGTCTCCCAGATACCGGTGACATCTTCCTTTGTAGCACTGAGCCAGCAGCTTCTCTTGGTCTTTAAAAAGGACAATGTATTTTGTTTGCATGTCTCTCCAACGGATCAACATGATGTTTTTTGCAAGAATAAAAGGGAAAATGACAGTAGATTTTAGAAAATGGCAGGATTTAGTTCCAAGACCAGTGATTTATGTTTGAAAAAATACATCATGTAGCTCATTCCCCTTTTCCAGCTTTCTTTTATACCCCTGACTTTAAGCCAGATTATTTGAATCTGGCAAAACCTAATGGCTGTTGCAAGGGGAGGACCGACCCTTCCTGCTTCTTCAATGCTTTCTGCTTTTTTCCGCACCAGCTCTCTTTTGCCAGTATCAGCATTCATGTGGCCACATCTTGAGCAGGGTAGCAACAGATCTAGCTCAGAAAGATTTCCACTTTTATCAGCACAAGGGGAAGAAATGGGAGTGAGCTACTCGGGACAAGAGAAAAGTGTGATCATCCTTTTTGGATTTTTGCTAAAGTAGCAAAGTAACCACAGCTTTAATGGATGTCTTTTATGGCAGACTATTCAGATTTCTTTTGAAAGCATAGTTGTTCAATACAGTGAGTGCTTGATACTAGCTCCTTCCTTCATATGACCCTTTGCACTTCAGGTTTTTTTCTGTTTCTGCAGGCATCAGTGAAAATCACGTGCTTCCTCTCCACCAAGGATGCAAATTCAGTCTGCATTATTAGCATTTTGGATACCCTGTATATTGTCATTTCCTTTTAGAGGCAAACAAGCATAGTATATTCTTGCTTTCACCTCCCTCCTTACCCCTATACTCATATTAGCACTGAAATACTCTGGGCGATGCATTTGCAATGAATTATTGCATTTCTTGAGCCTCTAAGTTCTTCTGGCAGTGTGTGACGTGCCTTAGATTACCACCAGCAGCATGCAATAATTTCCAACCAAATTTATTCTTTTCATGTCTTGTTATCTAAATTAGTTATATTCCATTGACTGTATACATAATTGTCTAAGAAACTATTTCATGGTCCATGCCTGAAAATTTCTGTATCCTAATAACATGTGTTTTGATTTGGGGCTTTTTTACTCCTTAGTTTTCTTCTTGAGCAGCAGCAGTCAGAAGTGATGTTGATGGGGTCAGTGGGCGTATTGCTATGGTTGCCCTTACTTGTTCATTGTGTCAGTACTACTCATCAGTCCCTGTTTTTTAAGTTTTGACCTGACTTTTAAATGCTTCTCAAAACATAAACCTTAATAGGCCAGATTGTTCACTGTCTCACATCAGTCTTACACAGCCAGCAAGTCGAAAACACTTGGCATTGGTATTTGTATACAGTGCAGCTTCATGACAAATACATTTAATCAATGGAATTTTAAACCAGCAAACTTTTACACAAGATTTCTTTTGACCTTTCTTCCTTCATTGGTTTTTATTTATTTTGAGTACAAAAGGTAGGTGCACACATACACATATCTACTGTGCAGTTTGCCTATATGTAAGTTCAATATGTAAATGCAATTCATTCTCTATATTTTATCAGTAGTGAAAATGTTATTACCAAGAAAACTAAGACTGGATAAGCAATGAAAAACAGATGCTTCTCTCTCTCTTTAAATCATCTTAAATTGTGACCTGCAGGAGGATCAACAGCAGTGCTGGTATAGACAAGTAAGCATATGGCAGATGTTACCATGATTTTGTTAGAGCAGTTAATACTAAGACATCACTGTCTTAAAAGATCCTGAACACAAATAAATGTTTCAAAGAAAAGAAGTAGAAAGACAGGTGTATCTAAAATAATGGCTTTATTTCCATATGGTTTGCAGTGAATTTTGTTTTCTTTCAGATAGGAGTTTTTATCTTTGATATTATTCCCTTCTTTCTCTTCTATACTCAGTAAATCTTGTTTAAAAAAACAAAGACACCCTTCACTAAAATCTGTGTGAATTTGTACAAGCCATTTACAAACACAGATAAATATTTCTTCACTGTGCTGCTGCAATACATGGCATTTTATCTTCCTGTGCACTTTTTGAAAAAGTACAGCCTAAGGACCTGAGGCCCCTAAACAAACCTGAAGATGACCAGTGTGTTTTTCTATATTCTCACAGGAGTGGAGAAATTACAGTGTAGCCCACTGTTAGAAAGTACGGACGAGGAGATAGATTACTCTTCTGTGTCCATGAGTGAGCTACCTCGTCAGAAGGAAGTGTGAACATGGAGGCACAATTTTCTGTGTGGTGCTAGGAAGACAATAGATCTGTTAATCCTGAATTCTTGGTAGGAAAGATGCTAGCCAGTGGCAAATGCTTCTTTTTTTTTCCCAGAAAGGAGCATTTGGAGCCCTCCTTATTCCGTTTCTGTCCTTCAGGAGTGAGGGGAGAGATCTCTGAAAATACTGGAGGTCCTGGGGAAGAGAAGGAGTGAATAAGGGCAGTTGTGCAGTTCATACCCAGGAATGCCACAAAGCTGAATACTTTGGGAATTCTTTAAGTTTTGAAGGCTGGGGCTTGCAGGCAGACATTCAGATGCAGTTCTGCATGCTAGCTGTGTTTTTTTACACACTGACATTGTAAAAATGCATGAGGACTACAACTCGGCAGGGTGCTGTTGCGACAGGCATTGTACAAACATAATATACGAATGAGTCTGAAATTATTGCAGTGAACGCATCAAGAAAGAAACAGAAAGATCAATGCAGAAATTGGGTATTTATATAACCCATACCGCAAGCTGTGTCACAGAGCAGCACAGCTGAAACCCTGCTGCTTCCCCTACTTGTTTAAAGAGTTGGTGATTTCTGGCTCTCCAGGGGAGCTCTACTTGGTTACTATGAAACTTGGAACTGGCTGCAGAACTGATCCACTTGAAAGTACCATATCAAGGGTTTGTCTCAAAATAAGGACATTGTACCTTAATTTTAATATAATACAATGGTTAAACTGTATTTTAATGCTCACTGTATTAGTACTGGTCCAGCTTTAACGGTTGTTACTGTTACTGTGCTGTTACATGTTATTAAAATATTTATTAAAATACTTTGTTTAGTATCCGTTGTGTCCAGTTACACACTCTCTCTATATTTTAAATCCTGTGAGAGACAGCTTCTTTGTAAGTTCATGGTCTTGATGGTCTTGAAGTCAGTTTATCGTGAGTTACCTACAGAGAGATTTCCTTTTCCACATAATAGTAATAATTTCAGGATCTCTGCCAAGTTATTTGTCTTCTTTTCAGAATATAGATTTTTTCTGCTGAACTAACTTCTGTTGTAACTATGGTGTATCTACAGACAGTAGAAAAAAAGACAAATGTTCTCAGAACAGTCTGGTATTTGAACTTGTTGAGTCTCTGTTCTCCAATCTTTCCTGCTGAAGGCTCTTTTCTTTGAATCCAGCCAAACTTCCTTTAATGTTGATGTTTACGGGAGTTTGACATCTCATGTTAGGCAGTCTCATGTGAATAGTCTTTTTTGATAAGAAAGTGTAAGATCTTTTCTATTGCCATATTTCACAAGTAGCTTCTCTTCCTTGTAAGTGGATGAGCAAGTTACAGAAATGCTAGGTGGCAGAAGAAAAAGACTTGTGCCTCAGGGAGGATATAATCTGGAAGTAAATGAAATAGTGGTGTGTTTCACCTACTGGATGATAGAAGAATTATTGTGTGTCTTTTCTGAGGAGAAAAAAAAAATGTTGATTTGGTATTTAATATGTTCAAGTCTCTATGAATTTGTAGCACTGACTTTGAAAAGTAAATACAGTGATAGAGTATACAGGTGTTATCCCTGAGTGTCATTGTGTTACCCAATGAGAAAAGCCAAAGTATGTTGAATACATGGATATCAGCTTATCAAACAAGTAGAAACCAAGATTTGAAGACCTTTTGTTTTGTGTGTGCAGTATATATAGAACAGGATTTAAAATACAGCTCAAGTGAATTATACTAAAAGAAGTATACCCAAATTATGATATTATTTTTTGGTTGAATAGGTAGTTAATGGCTCCATTTCCAAGAATTATTTCTTTGAGATCAAATGTAGGCTAGAATAGTTTTCATAGACCTCAGCTATAATGAAAATTGTGCAAAATACCCATTGTAATAGAACAGATTTCTCATTTAAAAGGTAATTTATCTCTTTCTGGCATGGCAAAAAGCATGTACCCAGTAGTCCTTGAGCAAAAATCATCTCTCCCCTCCCCCCAAATTTGACAGTACTATCGAGTTGCTCGGATCTCATGTATGTTTATAACAAATCAGAGATGAAATGGTTATCCTTCATGTATGTGTACTATGCAGAAACTATATAAAGGAGCGTAAAACAATCATAATCTACCCATGTCAAATTCAAACATAGCGAGCAGCTGTGCTTCAAATGTAGCTTCAAACACAGCAAGCAGCAAAACCCTCAAAATACTAGCATTGTCCCCAAAAAGCATTATCAGTCAGTTAAAAGCACTGGGAACCTCTGCAACAGCCTGTAGAGATTCATCAGGGCTGTCTGGAAGCAAATTTTTGTTTTCCTCCCTTGAAATGCTATTGGCTTCACCAGATACAAGAAAGAAGGTAAAGCAAACTCAGTGCAGTTTCCTCCTTCTGAGGGTTTTCTCTCCATAGTCATTGCTCTAGTTAAATAACAAAACATAGTACTATAGTCTCAGAGTGCCAAACTCTGGGTTATCTAGACACCTTTCTACTACTATTATTTATGGCCATTCCACATCATTCTTATATATGTGGAGATTTTATCATTGTTGCACATAGCAGGAGCTCTGTTTGCGTGTTTGGTGAAGCGGCAGCCTTTTTAACGCTGGTCTTCTTAGAACTGAACTGTGACTTCCTCTAGGGAGATGTCATCTAGAAGTACCTGTAGATTTATCATAAAGGAAGTCCTTACTTTCTAGTTTCATGGTATAAATGAAGGTTTCTCAGAAATACATTTGCTTTTGAAAGTGGTGAAATGGATAAAAAATATACTACTCTTGTTAAAAAGTAGCATATTATGACAGCTTTTTGACACCTACAGCTTACCTATGATAACACATTAATTCTTTGACAACACTAGTGCTATGTCAAGAATTTGAGGCAAATTTCCTACAAATATAAGGACGATTTTATTCCAGGAGTCAGCTAAGTATTTTACTCTTAATATACTTACAGATCCATGAAGTAGTATTTTAATATATGCTCTTTAATTATCATTTTGAGCAGCACACAGTTTCCAGCAATATCGAAGTTACTATTTTATTAGCATTTTTTAAGACAGTGTTTCTGGGTGATACTTTGGCTTGAAGCCAGAGCAAAAGGGTTTCCTGAGACTAGAGGTTGTATTACCTACATTGCTTTATTTCTTCAGTGATGATGCTGGTTATTTGTGGTCAGGGAAGACATGCCACATGGCTATCTTTTAAGCTACTTTATAAATACAACATGTGTATTAAAGAGACATTTCAATATAAGTGTATGAATGTGAAAACTGACTCTCAACCAGAACACCTATTTTGGTGGAAATGAAGAAAAATTATTTAAAAAAAAAAATTAACAGTGCATAACTAGTTTACAGAATAAAAGGGATTGTTTCTCATTTCCTACTACAAGAGAACTGTAATTTTTAGATAGGTCACAAGTCTTCTGATTTTATTTTCTGTAATTTATTTTTTTAATTACTCTGTGCTAGAAAGAGAAAAAGGAAGAAGAGGCATTCATAAGATACCAAATAGCTGAACAAAAACTTCACATGGGATTTAGTTAACAAGGTGTTTCGGGCCAAAGCAAATGCTAGTTTCATGATTATTCAAAGGTCTCTCTCAGTTACTCTTGCTGTATCTGTTTCACATTGCATAGAAGAAGTCGTTACTGAACCAGGGCTTAAACCTCTTACTTGTAAAGGTGACTTACTGCAGTATTCATCTATGGATATGTCAGGAGCTGAGATGGCAGCAGAGAGGAAGGCAGGCAGCTTCCNCAATCTACTAGTTATGCTAGATAGAAATTTTCCATAAACTGAAAATCCCATCTTCCCTATTGGTCATCTTCCCTAACCTACCCATTTTTTCCCATATATGAACCACTGCCACAGTAGTGGTGAAGAATGCTGATTGCTGAGGAAAGAAGCTATTTAAATGGAAAATAAATGAAAACTCCACTCATTATATGCCATGAATTATTCCTTCTGTATGCACAAATCTTTCTGTTTCCATCTATCAAAAGAAACTATTTTTATTTAATTGACTTGTATCCTGTATTATAAATCTGCCTGCTCATTAAACTCAGGCAGAATTACAGTGGAATTTAATACAGCAGTAGCTATTAATAATCCTCAGAATTTAGTGCTTAGTATTATCCCAACTAATGCCTACCAGACAGAATAGTGATATTTTAAAGTTGTAAAACATTGTCTCAGTGTCATTCATCCTAAGAACCTAATTTGTGAAATATCCAGTCTTCCCACTCCTGTTCTGCTCAAATGTGTGTTCACATCTTCCACAAAGATGTGAAGAATGATAGTATTTTGCAAACACAACCAGACACAGTGTGCTGTACTGTGAACAGCTGTACTAAATCCAGGAGGTCTAGGGTTTCCATGGAGCTGAAAGCCAGACGACTACTACTGAATTGTTTCACTTTGTACAAATATTCATTTGCTGTGGTATGTTAGGGTGGCAGGAACAGTGTTTTAAGTAAGGATGCCAAAGTACAGACCCTGACATCTCTTTCTGACTTAGGTGGGAGGTACCTTTGCTCTTCTGAAAAAGTCTTAGGTTAAAAAAAAAAGAATGAAGGTATGAAATCTGGGACCATCAAAAGAAGACAGCATGCAAGTGATAAGGAAAAAAAAAAGATTATTTTTAAAAAGAGGAGTTGAGGGGAAACTGTAGGAAAGGCAAGGCACTGGAGTCCAAGTGAAAGACCTAAGCAGCCTGTTGTCTCTGTCATGGGTACAGGGAGGAAAAAGTGGACATGTAAGTCAGTATTGTGAGGAGAACATATTGACCATTAGTTCTCTTCCAGCTGTAAAAGAAGTTCCAAGGAAAGCTAGGCCAAAAATTCCTTTAGAGGTCTGTTTTTTCAAGCTTCCTTGGTCCTCTATTATATTATAAATTCTTGCTTCACCTCCTGCCCCCCTTTCCTTCACTGGAAACCTAATGATGATTTCATTTCTTACAGAAATGAATATAGGTAGTGCCTGTTATAAATATGTATTTTAGAGAAAGTTAATGTACTTTCTAAAAATTACAGGCACAGAAATCTTGGGTGATTTGGTTCTCAATTGAAAAAAAAAAAAAATTTCAAAGACACATAGAAACAGGAAAGATAGTTTAAATGTTAGTTTCATGAGTGAAAATTAAATCCAGAGCCAATGTATAAAAAGCAAATGGAATTAAAAATGAACAATGCACTGCATTCATACAGTGAACTACAGGAAAGTGTATGCATCTTTCATGATCTCTTATAGCATGCAAAGCATATAGCAGCCAGCCATCCTGGAACACATCCCTCAGTCAGCCCACCTCATTTCTGCTGATCTTACCCATATCTTCTTTTTTTTTTTGAAATTTTTTTTTTTTAAGACAAGCTGTGCCGTGTAAATATTTTAAAATGTTTCATTCTCATTCTTTCATGGCATTCTGAATAGCACATACAAAGATTCTGTGCATCTTCACAAAATACACTTTGTACCTTCGTTCCTTTCCTCCCTCTCCAAAAATCTTTCTCTTCAAACAAAAATCTTCTGTCTCATTTATCAGCATGGACACCAAAAAGAATGTATCTTGTGTACAGAATGCTTCAGGGAGAGAGGCTCTCGCAAGTGTTATAACATTTGAGATACTGCTTGAAATATCAATTTCCATCTAAAAAATGCAGTACTAAGCACTAATTGACTTACAGGCCAGACTGTGGCTTGAAGGCTGCAGGTTGTGGATATGTATGTGCGTGAGATGGCTTGGTAGCTTACTGCTGCCTGGTGTCCTTGGGGGACTCTCCAGTAGTACTCTTCCCCTCACACCAAGTGCACATGCACTGGAGTAACATCTCCATCTCAACTGCTGAAGGGGTGCTGCCTTCTGGAAGACCAGCTTTGCTTAGATGCTCAGGGAAGGAGAGGACATTGCCCTATTTTAAACTCCTTTTTTTCAGTTTTGGGGAAACTGGTACCTTATCCACTAGGATGCAAGTGTTGATTATAACTTACAGTATTTATTCAGCCAGCAGCACAAGCTGAATATCCCTTGCACAGTATTTGAGGGGAGTGAAAGAACTGTGTATATCATCTCCTTTTATGCATCTGCAAGAGCCAGGCTCAACTGGATTACAACATCTCTGACATGTAGAGTACCCAGAGGATTGCTAGTGCTGCAGGTTGCAGCTCGTCAATGACAGTTCTTGTACACATTTCTACGAATGACTGTTAAGGGTATAAATAATCTTGGAGGGTTGTTCATAAATGTCCTACATTTTCCTTTCTTTCATTTTCCTAAAATATGTGGCCCAGCTGTTTGCAAAGTGGATCATGCTGAAAGTTTGGAGCAGGGAGTGAAAGTACAGTACAGATGTCCTGAACAGACTTGGGCATAAAGAGGCTTAAGTTTGTGAGACCTCTTAACCTGATGATGTTAATCCTGTGCATTTGGTAAAGCTAATGTATAGTTTCTCTTCCTGTGAGCACAGCTTGTGTTTGTGAAATTTTTCCTAAATATTGAAATGGATTGTGAGTCTGAAAAGAGAAAGAGAGGTGCAAGTTGTTATGCCTTAAGGTAGTCTAAAGTGTCATAGAGCAGAAACATGTTCCAAACAAAATCCTATCTCTGACAGTGACTAATGCTTCCTCCTTTATACAAATGCTCAAAGTATCCTATGGAAGATATTTATGGAAAAGTTTCAGCTTTATCCTGAGCAGTAAATGTTTGGCATACTTGCAGAAGCGTAAATGTGGGCATGCAATCTCATCTAATGCAACTGTGAATGGTAGCAATATTTTGAATTATATCTGATCCTAATTTAGTTATTATTTTCTATATTATGTGGAAGTAAATCCTCTTGGTTGTATATTCCCCAAGTTAGTTTCCTTTCACTGGATTTAAATTTCACTGAATATGCCTGTGTTTTTCCAGTTTTCACCTACAATTCATGATCTTCAGAAGCATTTATCTTAATCTCCTCTTCAAAACAAATAGTTCTAATGTTCAGTCCTTCATATACACAATATGTCTTTTGCATGCTTAGTTCATCAGGTATACCACAATCGGGTATTTTAGCATACAGTGAGAACCCTAAATGAACTGAAACAGTGAGCCACCCGTGTTGAAACTGCATCTGTAAACTCACCCCCACTACCCAGCCAAAACAACTACTTTTCTTTATAGAATTAACGAATTTTCTCATGCATGTTCACCTGACTAAGTAGGATTTCTTACAAAGCTAGTTGGGTTTTTTTTCGGGGGGGCTTTTTTTTTATTCATAACTGTGCTGTACTTTGATTGTGATGCAAATGCACTTCTGATACAGTTCAGTAATTCTTCTAAATTCTTCTACTGTCTAGCTGAAGGTAGGACTCAAGTCATCCCTTTCTGAGGTGAGTAGGCTGATTTTGAGTAAGTATTATGTAGGAGTGTTACCTCTGTGACCGCTGTTGCTTCTGCACGGGAGGTTTTAGAGCCAGAGCCACAAAGTTCTTGCAACAGGGTTGCAAAACGCAGTGGAACCAAAGACGTGTCATTGCTCCCTTCTGCTCATACACTTACATGAGTGAAATGTGTTATGCATAAAGTGTTTCTGTATATCTACTTGTAAAATGGGGACCCTTCTTTTCTCTCCCCTAGTGTGGGCCACCATCAGAAGAAGGGGGGAGGTACTTTCTGGCTTGGAAACACAGGAGACACACGTTTCCCTCCCTTCTCTGCCTGCCAGGGCAATTGCATTTGCACGATTTCCCCAAGCTCCCTACCAGCAGCTCCTACTCTAATTTCATCTTGCAGTCAACAACCTTCTTCTCCTCAGGGAGTGTAGCCCTGGCAGTGGAGGCTGCTCAGAGGAGATAGGCACGTGTCTCTGTCCTGTCCCCAGCTGGCTCTGGGGGCCCTGAGGACCCCACTGCTAGCTCCCCGGCTGCTGCCAGAGCAAAAGGCAGGCGGTAGCTGCCAGCACACCTGCTCTCTGTTCCCAGGAGAGTCACGCTTCCGCTGGGACTCCTGAGTGCATGTCTTGCCAACATGGTTAGTCAGGACCCAATTTTTTCATAACACTCTCTCCCCCACGCTTTTAAAAATAAATAATAACAATAATTTTAAAACCCAACTGGGTGTGTGGAACACTGTGGATGTAGCTGTTTGAGCTGGATGTTCAAATAACATCTGCCCCCCTCAGTCAGTGTTTCTGGTTTGTTTATCTTCTGCCGGGGTAGCCCATTAGCAGAGAGGCTGCTGGAGACGCAGCTCTTAAGCCTGTCACTTTCTGTGTCAGTGGAAGCTACATTGAAGGGACTTGTCAGAGGAGAGCTAGCTCTGCGAATTAGTTTGTAACAGTTGGCTGCTTCAGAAAAAGGGAATTTTCTTCATTGCTAGATCCCACCTCATCAATATTGTATTGCTTTCGCTCTCCCTGGGTAGCCAGAGTAAGCATAGTACATCTCTGCCCATTTGCACAGCACATCAGAGAGCTTTAGTGTCATTATACTGCCTAGAATGGAAGTGGCATTAAAAAGGCTTTAGCAAGTGGTTCTCCTGTATCTTTTTAATGTTCTTGCACTGGAAGGAATGATTGCAATTAGTAATAGATGACATTAAGTGGAAAGTAAGAACTAATTTGCTTCTTTCCCTGAAATAAATTAAAGGGGTTTTATGTCTGAAAGAAGAACTATATGCAATTGAAATAATTGCAAAAGCTTACAAAATTTTAAGTACTTCTCAATTATATTTTAATACCTTGGGGGTTGTCCAAGTTTGCTTGCTATATGAATAAAATAATAGTGTTTTGCCTATAGTTTATGTATATGCTTTGTTTGCTGTGTGTGGTAGTATCTTTTTACATGTAGATGAAGTACATATTTAACATCTTGTTTCACATCTGTACACCACAGCTGTTTTTAGACCAGGAGAGAGAACAGATCCTGTGTCTCCCTGGATTACTAGTTTCTATGACAGCAGAAATGGAGATAATGAATTTGGAGGATCTGGGTTTCTTTTAAAATTTGCTTTTGTAGTCCCTTCCAAAACTGCTGTGCTTCACTGCAAGGGGTAGAAGGCAATGACCTCTGTGGAATTACGTAGAAGAAAGAAAATCAAAGCTGATTATTACCCTAAGAGATTATTCAGATTCTCTGTCCTTATTAACAAAGCAGCAGTTCATGTAATCTATCTGAAATATTTCTTTACATTTTCAGCACCTGAATTGTTTTAAATAGTACTCTAGGGATTGGAAAAGATGATGTTGATTAGATATTATTCTTTAATCCTACCACTGACTAAGGACACAGAGGAGAAAAAATATCACTCTTTGTCCACCCACTTAGGCTTTTTTCTTTTTTTTTTTTTTTTTTTTGAGCTACAATGCATTTGCTTGTGTTTAAATACAGTGGAATGTTGCTGTCATGGGAAACGTGGAAACTGTGTCTGATTCAGCTTGCATTTCCCTTGCGATTGCTTTAAGCATGCTCTCCCCCCTTTAAACAGGCTACTATATAGTGTTATTGGCTGCTTCTTGCTTCTTTACAAAACTTAGTCTTGGTACCAAGACAAGGAATGTAACTGTTAGTCTTTAGAAATAACATGAAAGAAAGCAACAACCAGGTAAATACAGTTACGACTCTTAAAAAATGCAGTTATGTACAATTGGGAATACAGTTAACCATTTGAACCAAATTGATATTTGTAACATATCTTGCATAAGGAAACAAATTATTTTTGTGATTATAGGTTATGTTTATTCTAATATGTGTATCATCATATGGCAGATAACTTTGAAGCCTTTCCCCTTTAAAACAGGGCAAAATACTGAACAGAAAAAATGTAACCACCTCAAAATCCAGTGTACATTTGCATAAAAGTCTCCACATTTTTCACTTATATGTGCTGGTCTAGCTAATTGTATTAGTCTTCTCTACAGATTTTGCCTTTCGGGATTATTTTTTTTTCCAGGAAGTAAAAACTTGGATTCCCTATGATTAGTGTTGCTCCAGAACCATCTGGAATGCTGAGCCAGGCCCATGAAGCACTAACCATGCCCTCCCAACATTACTGCTGTTGCTGTAGGCATACTGGCTTGTGCCAAGTGTATGGGAGGGACATGTTTTCCCCATTCCTGTTCTGGAAGAGCCAGAGAGCAAATTTCTGCCTCCCTCAAGCTGCTTCTGTGCACTGGGCATGCATGGGTTTCAAACTGTCTGGTGATAAACACCATGAACGTCAGACACGGAGCAGGTCTTTTACCTTCATCCATTTCCAGTGCTATTTGGAGAAAGTCTACCAATATTTGAATTGCTGCCTTCTTCCAAGGCCACAGATTTTTTTATTTTCATCTGTCTGGATGCATGTGTGTGATGAAGGTTATCCCTACCTAACATCATGAACATAATGAGAAAGATGTTCTTCACTGTTGTAGACATCTGGAGGTCATCTGGTCCAGCCTTTTGATAAGCAAGACAAATTTCAAAGTTAGGTCAGATTGCGCAGCTAAGCTGTGGAAATATTCAAAGATGGATATACTGCAACCTGCTTGGGCAGCCTGTCCCAGTGTAGACTACCCCAACAGGACTGTTTACCTATGTGCAGTTGGAATTGTGCTTATTGCAACTTGAGACCACTGCCTCTTGTGCTTTCACTGTGCCTCTGAGCAAACTTGGACACTATCTTTTCTACAAGTCCTTTTATGTAGTGGAATTCAGCAACTATCTCCCACCCTTAACCTTCTTTAGACTGAATAAACCAATTCCCTTATGTGCTCCTCATATGTCATGCTCCTGTAATGAGATTTTTGTCTTCTTCACACTGAAATTACTTCAGTGGTGCAGATTAACGTGAATCCCTTGTTACTACTGTTTTAGCTAGCAAAAGCAAAACTGTCATAAGGAAACATCCTTTACATAACTAATAATAATTCAGATTCTAGAAAGAAAAAACCTGACCCTTTTGTTTTCTTCATTTTCCTCACAGTTTTCAGCTTGTGTCCTCTTCATTATGTCTATATGTAATTGCTGTCTGACCACCCAACTTCATAAAGTCTATCACCATAACATTCAGTCTTGTTCTACCTGTGATACCTGTGTCACCTAAAATCCCCACAGAATCAGGCTGAATGTCTGGCACGGAAACAAGACTTGAGTAGCTTCTGTGGACCAGCATCCCGTAAGGCTTCTTCTCTTAAGCATAGGAGTCTGAGTAATGGCAGAGCCTTCTGGATCAGTTTATTGGTTCAACTACCATTAGGTCACTGTATTCTTTACAGTTTTCATGATGATCTGGTGGCAAATATGCCAAAGGCAATGACCTGGCTCACCTTTGAATTGTGAATAGTCTACACATACAGTCACTCAGGGAAGTGTGTTAACTGTAATTAATAAGGCACTCACACTGAGTGGACCATACAGAAATCTACAAAAGAGCTTACATCCAACTTCATTTAATTGACTTTGAATTTAGACAAAGGAAATCAGGTCAAGAACAGCCAGCTGCTCCTTATGATATACATGTAAGTACTATCCTAAGCTTTAAACTTTTTATCAGTTTCTAGAGCATATGGAAGGAAAAGTGGTGTTTCTGTGGATTTAATGATTTTCCCAGGTTATAAATGCTCTTATAAGGTAGCCACCAGTGAGGCATTTTACTGCTAGATTGTAATTTATAGCAGTGAGAAGAACAAAAAGAGAAATACCAGGAGCAGCAGCTTCTGTCTCAAATTCAGTTTGGAGCATTACAGAACTTCCCCCAACAGCCAAGTTCTAGCCAGCTTCTTCCTGTCTGATTTCCTTGCTCATTGTACTTTATAAATCAGTTTTAAACGAAATAAATAGCCTTTGAATGTGGGGTGGGTGTATGTAAGTTTTATGCCATATAAAACATGGCATTTCTGTATGTGTGTATATATATACACACACACATGTATATAAAAAACATTGCAACAAGCAGACTGCGTTAGTGGCTGGGTATGGAACATAGCAAAGTACTGTGATGGGTTAACCCTGGCTGGACACCAGGTGCCCACCAAAGCCGTTCTATCACCCCCCCTTCAGCTGGACAGGGGAGAGAAAATACAACAAAGGGCTCCTGGGTCAAGGTAAGGACAGTTTAATAAAGTGCAAGCAAAGGACGCGCGCGCAAAGCAAAGGAAAACAAATTATGTTATTCTCTACTTCCCATCAGCGGGTGACGTCTGGCCACTTCCTGGGAAGCAGGGCTTCAGTACACATAGTGGTTGCTTCAGAAGATGAGAAATGCCCCCACTTCCCTCTTCCTTTTCTTAGCTTTTATAGCTGAGCTGACGTCATATGGTATGGAATATCTGTTTGGTTAGTTTGGGTCAGCTGTCCTGGCTATGTCCCCTCCCAAGATCTTGCCCAGCCCCAGCCTGCCATTGAGGGGATCAAAAATGTTGGAGAAACAGCCTTGATGCTGTGCCAGCACTGCTCAGCAGTAGCCAAAACACTGGTGTGTTATCAACACCTTTCCAGCTACCAATGCAGAGCACAGCACTACAAGGGCTGCTATGGGGAGAATTAACTCCATCTCAGCCAGACCCAATACAAGTACCAAACACAATTTTCTTGCTCTCCTTATCTTCCCCTTACCTCCCATGACCCAGAAAGCTGGAAGAGTCACTTGGGGCTAGATGTATCAACACAGGGCACCATGGTTTGGCTGCTTGTCTAATTTGTCTTAAAGTAGCATTGAATAAAATACTTTCATCCCCAAGCTACAGTCAGTCTCTCTCTTTTGCATGTTTGGGCATACACAAATTTATTGATCACATTGGTCATAATCACAGTCCCAACAGGCACTGTTGAATTCGTTATTCCACCCATAAAGAAAAAAACCACAGCTTTTGGATTTTGGAGGTTTCTCCTGCTAGACTCAGTTCTCCAGGTTGACTTAGCTGCCTATGCAAAATTTGTGACAGCAGAAATTAAATTCAATGTCTATGCCTAACAGAGATACTGTTCCTTCTTGTGTTTCCAAAAAGTGGTAGAAAAAAGGAGGATTTTTTTTCATATTGGCTGGCCACATGACATTTGTCTTATTTTTTAACTCTGAAAGAAGGTGCTCTTATGGCAAAAAAATGGAGCATAAAGTCTTGAGCTGTGTCTAAGTTGATGTTTTATCAGCTTTTTAGTTGAATTGATCTAGCTCAATAGACTTAATGCAGTTGAAAATGAACCATTTCCCTCTTCTAGACAAGACCTTAAATATGAACTGAAAGTATCACAATAAAGAACTGCAAGTTGTTGTTCTCCTAGTAAACATTAACAGCTGAACTTACTTCCTTCTGTAATACTGTTTAAAACCAGAGAAGGGGAAAAATTCCTTTAATAGATGATATTTTCCAGTGATGAATCAGGAGAATATATATTGTTTATTTGCCAAGCATGAACAATGTAGTCAATGTTGCATAAGGCATAAAAGCAGTCTGTGCCTCGAAGAACATTTTTATCTAACACCACAGATGTTGAGTAGGCAAAACATGCCAGGGTCCCCAGCGGTAGATAATTGGTATTTTTAGTCAAATTTGTAATTAATATAATTTATTCACTGTTTCTATGCTCAGTTGAAAAGGTCTTGACTAAATACTCACTGAGACAAGAGTCCATTTACTAAGCTGTATGAAAACATACTTAATATGAGAAGTGGTTAGTGTAAATTCATCTGGCATCAAGCAGATCACTGAATGACTGAACTACTTCTTTGAAATTATTTGCTTTACTCAAAGCACAAGATAATTCATTGTACATGAAGAGGGAATGGTATTCCTTACTGGAAACAGCAATTGTATCGAATGTGAGCTGGTGCTGTTACAGATTTCAACAATACCTTCTTGTTACTACTTTCCCTTTCCCTGTACCCCATAGGATTAACGCTACTCAGTATATGAAGAGAAGGGGACTACCTGTAGGCTTCCTGTGGATACAGATGTTTGGGATACGAATCTGGAACATAAAAGATGAGCTGCATTCTCTTCAGCTGCACTCTCTGTGCACAGCGAAGAGCAGCTCTCTCTCTCTACCTGCCTTGAAAATCTAGGCTCTGTCAGGCAGAGATGCAGAGCCTTGCAGCTGCATTCAAGGGAAAGGAATCTTTTTAAAGAGCAAAGATCTTTGTGATGTGAAGTGTTCCAAAAAAAGCCCATAGTGTTTGCTCATTTGGGTGCCCGAAATTAGAATGTATGTTGGCATGAATCTGTCTCTGGCAGACAGAGAATGCAACTGCTGATTTCACAAGTCTTGTGAAAATTGGTATCTGTGAAGCTCTCAGACACCGGCAAAGATAGATGCAAAAAATCATTGACATAGCCTGTTTCTCCATTTATAGTCTTATGTAAGAGAGGAGAAAATGGGTATCTACTGATTTTCATAAACAGTTCTTGTGCGTACAACTCAAAAATAGCTCTGGGCTAAAAGGCTGAATTTTCCTGTAACTGGAATTTACTGAGGATTATTTTTAAAATTCCATTACAATTTTTTGTTGAGGAATTACTCATTGCATTTTTCCTACTGATGTTTTGAAAGTTATCCTTGGCTGCAGGTGTAAAAATGTCTTATGTCTTTCTCACTTGAAACTTCTGGAACTCTAAGGATTAGGAGTGAGAGAAGTAGCTTCAAAAAGAGACTGAAAACCCACAGCAAGTAGTGGCTGACAGGGCTGGGGCAGAGCCTCACCAAAGCAATAGCGAGGTGCTGCCAGTGCAGCTTCCCAGTGCTTCTGCTGAGAGAACAGGGTGGTGGAGGGGGACCTGGATTACCGCTTCAGATTAAAAAAAATTCAGAAATAGTAAGAGTATCAGGAAGTTGGAGTGTGTTAAATCCACCCCACCAAGACTAAGAAAACATTTTTTTTACATATGTGTGAGTGCTATTCTGGGTTCTCATCTTGCTCTCCTAGCCAGGACTCATGCCGCAGTGATACTGCTGTGATGGTGGGAGAGCTTAAGTTTCATCCAGCATGAAGGAGGAAGCACTGTGGTAGTGCAAACACGTAAGTGATTGGTATTGAGTGGGATGATAACCACATGCGTAAGTCTTATCCTGAATACATGAAACTTGATGGATCCAGTATTGGCCACTGGATTTTGTAATGTAATACAGAAGTTTACCTGCAGGACAAGTAAATTCTTCTGTTCCAGTAGTGGAAATGCAGCTTCCTTATGCCATGCCAGAATCCTGGCATTCTCAACATGGGAAAGGGGGAGTGCTTAATAGGCTAATGATGTGTACTTTGTTTCTAATTTTGTTCTTTTTGTAGCTTCTTATGATGAAGATGATTGCAATAATGAATTTTTTCTTTGAGCAAAATGTTGCTCTTGGCAGGTTTTTATTTGATATTTTTCAATGATTTATATTCTTTGGGGTAAAAGAAAACAGGAAAAGTAGAGAGACAAATTTAATGCCGTGTAGAGAAAACAATAAATAAGCTTTTTCTTCCTGAAGATAAGATACTACAAGTTACCCTTCAGAAATAACAAAAATATCTTCTAAAAGGAACTTTTAAAATAAGAAATATCTTTTGCTTGATCATTGTGCAGTTTACTTGAAGTAAGTTAAAAGTACTTTCCTTCATGTGAAGCCATTCTTTATTACATTCTTGATAGGATTAAAATCAGCTGTAAGCAACAGGATTGTTTGATTAATTAGATTTTATTTTAAGAGCTGAACTAACATGGTTTTGGTTGGAAAGCCAACACTTGTGAATCAAAGTCTTTATACATCCACTGATCCTTCTTCTTTTCCAATTCTGTTTTCATGCCTGCTACTAGCATCAAGTAAACAAGCACAAACATAAAATCAATATAGCCTGTTTAGAAGCTGGCAGTGAAAAATATATAACTCGCTAAATACAAGTGTACTTGTGTGTAGAACCAGCAAATGTATTTTAAATCTCCTCCAATAGCCATTACAGTAATTTCTGAATCCAGCTTAGCAGTTCTGTTCATGTCACATGTCATTTTATTGCTTGCATTTTAACACAGAGGAGCTTTCTGATGATCTGTTTATGACTTTTTCATTTCCTCAACGGGTAAGTGTGTAATATTTATTTAAAATGAAATTTCATGGTGCCAACCACAACCATTAAATTTTTGAAGTGCAACATATGGCAAATTCCAGCTTCTGCTCAGTCAGAAAGAGATGGGAGGTACAGTGAACAACATTAGCAAATAGAAGATGGCACATATGCAGATATTTTTATTTATGATAGACAGTTATCAAACACAAACTTTGGTTTCAGTTAGAAGGACATGAGTAGTATTTAGCACTCAGATTCCCTTTATTTCAATAAAGTAGTGTATTTATATGGAAGAGATACGGTGTCTTCAGAGCTGACACACAAGTTTTAACAGAAAGCTGTGGTGTGTCCAGTGCAGAAGCCACATGTAAAGTTTGGGGTTGATGCTTCTCTAAACCATCCTTGTGTCTGAGTAATCTGCTTGACACTGCAGCACAGGCATAAACCAACAAGTTTTGCAGCCAGTTTGGAGTAATCGTAATGGTTTCTATAGGTATAATTGTGTCAAGGTACCTCGTGCTGCAGATCCACGAGGAAAGGGAAATGGGATGAGTGCTTTGGGATGCTTGATTGACTGTTGGCAGTGGCTTTGGAAATTAGAACTAGAGGCAAATAATTAATCTCAGGGCTGAGGACCGGACCCTGAACATCACGTCGCAAATCGGGCTGGTCAGCAACCTCAATCCCTCTGCAGGCAATCAGAAGAGGTGAATATTTTTCCAGCTAGTTTGTTTTTCCCTCTCTGTTTTCCAAGTGGGTTTGCTCCCTCTCTGTTCAAAAAGCAGCCAGATGGAGGCAGTTTACTTCTGTGTATGTATTAGTCATCATGTTGCAAAGACTCTTCTTGTTTGTGCCTTGTTGGCAGTGTTTTTCATGTTCTCCACTTGTTGGGATCCTGTAGGAGCTAGGAAACACAGAAGGAGGCAGTAAACGCACCATCTGTGGCAGTACCCTGCAGCCTCTACTGCTTCTTCCTTTGTAGATCATAAGGAATTTTTCTTTGGCTTGCTTTTTTTGTTATTGTTGCTTCCAGTGTTGAATTAGTGAGCAAATCTCATTGCCCAGGAGTTTGAATCTCACTGCCATAATTTACATGCATTCTCAATGGAAACATGCCATTATAGGAAATCTCTGCTGTTCATTGAGAAAGAAAATCAGTGCTTTGGCTGATTTTAGGAAAAACAAGCTGGCCAAACTGTTAGTGATAAACAGACCATTCAACCACTTGGTTCCTTTGTGTACATGTATTTTTATCAGTAAGATATTTATTTGGATGTATCAAGTGCAATGAAGGTACTAGGTAAGGCAATGTCAGCCAGTAGACTGCTTACTAATGTTGTATAGGAAATGCTTAATAAGGAGTCAGTTTAGACACATAATAGGATTTCTGTTCTTTGAGAGAAGAGAAAGTGAGTAAAGAAGAAATGGAGAAGTTCAAATTACTGAGCCTTTGATTCACAGATAAGACCAGTGTGGATAGGATATATTAATGCTTTCATTTCAGGTCCTGCTTTGAGACATTGCTAGCAGAAAAATAGGGCTGGTAGTATTTTAGAAACAAATCTAAATAGAATTTTCTCTTGAAATGAGAAATACAAGGTAGCACACTGTTATATTATGGGTTTGGTATTTCTATATATTGAGTCAGTCAGAAAAGCAATAGTTGGTTCTGCCTGTTTCACTTAACCTCTGGCTTCCTGCCAGAGGTTAAGTTTTCATGGTTCTGGTTGCTGTGAATTTGATCACTTACCCTACACAAGGTTACTGATTAAGTGGGGTGTTTAACCCCGCCATTGTCACCATTGAATAATACTTGCAGTGAGTTTATTAGGAAAGGCTTGGTCATATTTTAGGTCATTGCTACTGTTAACTGCATATTGTTCAACCTGTTTGCTATAAGCAGGAAGTAGGAGAAGATAGACTGTCGAAGGACAACACTGACTCTTTGGGAAGAAAGGTACTACCAGCATTAGAGTTTTGTCTTTATAGCTGGTAGATGTGTTAATGCTCCTAAATGTCCTGTGAGATTTTGACATAAAGAACAACGATTAAGCAGTTGCAGCTTCACGTCCATTCTTTTTGCTTATTGATAATAAGGCTTTTCTTGCATGCCGGAAGCAGGAAGTGGGAAGCTCTGTGATTCTAACAGACTAATGCTGCCGAGGTGAATCTTCCCATAAATGCCTGCAGTACCTTCAAAAGCCTTTTCCATTTTACAATACCAAAACTAAGGCTGAGAGAAAGCCAGAAGATAAAGTTGTCTTCATGCACATTTTCCAGAGCCAGATCAGGCCTTATGACGAGTCGTTCCCACAGCAGTTGCTGGCACATAGATCACTGCCGTACACACACACGCATACAAGCAGAATAGGGGCCCCTCGCTCAGGGGAAGAATTAGAAATGGGGTTTAATGAGAAGACAAGGCAGACTGCACTGATGAGGCACAGTACTCATGAGGTAAGTGTACTGACCAGCCCGGTTTGCACATAAATGGTCCCTTTTTGCCCCTTTTTTGTCTGTGCTTATGCCTCCTCCATGCACATTCCTCCTCAAACCACCGTGATCCCTCCTGGTTCTTCCCCTGAACATCCCATAATAAGTCTAGTACAAGCACAAAAGGCTCTTCCCAGCATAATGAGCCCCATGGCTCTGTTGGCCATAGCCCCGCAGTCTGTGTGAGGATGCAGTGTCAGTGGGCCCCAGCCAGGATCACTACTGGGGCTGGCTGCTCTCCTGCTGTCACTCAGGAAGCCCAGCCAGGGGCTCCTGGAGGGGTGACTAGGGATCTCCACCTGCTCTTATCTTGCCCTCTTTGCGTTTTTGGAGTCCAGCCTCTAATAGCAGAGTCCAACAACGAGGAGAAAGGAAATCTGGACTCTTTAGAAAAAATCAATTCCATGCAACGCCCAGATAAATAATGGACTAATAGCATGAAAGGTGGTCTAAAAATGTTGTGAGAACTAGGGCTTGAAGTAGCAGGGAGGAAAGAGGGATGTAGTTCCTGATACTGGAAGACAGAAGGGGGCTGGCTCCTGCCTAGGGATCACCTGCTGCTGATTAGCACTCCCTGGCTTTCCTGAAACAGAGGTCTCCTTCCTCATGTCACTTCATGTTCCTATGGGAAGTCCCTCTAGAAAATTTCTCAGAGAAGTTCTCCAGTATTTCATAAGTAGACCGAGGTAAATCTCAAAACATTCTATATTGGCATTGTGACTGTTAGGTTTTCAACACAATCCAATGAAGTGACCGAAATAAAAGTGACAAAATGGAATATGATAGAGATTTTGATTTTTAATAGTATTTTCCATCAGATCTAAAAAAAATTAGCATAATTCCATAAAAAGTTTTACTTCTAATTGTAAATATTTACACTTCTTAAAACTGGGAATCTCTTCTGTCTAAAACTGTATGTTATTTATAACATAGTACAGTATAATATAATACAATACCATACTATTATGAAAATTGTATTTATTTTCTTGATTATGTATGCATTGGTCATGGTATTTTCACAGTGCTTCTCAGCCCCAGATCTTCTGTTTTATTAGTTCTTAGCGTCTCCTAGCAATAAAAAAGAGTGGTTTCATTTTACTGGTGTTTTGCAGGTTGGGAAACTGAGGCAAAGTCCAGGAATAACTTAAGTGAGATTATTCAGGAATTTTCTGGCAGAGCAGCAGTTTCAACCTCCAGTCATCTCTCTGCAGGTCCAACCATTCTGCATCTCAGATACAGTGATAGGAATCCCACAAAATTTCTAGTTGCCAGAAACACACTGTTAATGTAACCAGGTTTAAGTCAAGAGCGACATCCAGTGGTCAGACCCATGTTATTTCCAAGGCTCTGTTTCCATTCCTCTGGCTAAGCACCAGTAATCCAAGTATAAACTAGATTAATTTAGCCCCTCTTTTTTTCTGAGCGTCTTCTATGGAAAGGTGGATTTTGAAAAATGTGCACTGCTCAAAAAAATGTTCAATGGATTATGTCCATGAATCCATTTTGGCATCAGGACTTCTTTAAAATTCCTTGGTTGCAATTATTGCTTTGTCTCTGCTGATCATAATTTATAGATTGTGTTTTTGGATTGATGATCAAAGCCTCACTGTGCTAAGACCCTTTTACTGGATGTCTCAGACCTGCTGAAAGCTTGCAGAATGAGTTGGGTAAGTGTGTGTCTGTGCGTCTTTATGTGCATATTCCAGTACTCCTACTGATCTTTGATGCTTCACTTTTTCCATGTTGTTATACACTTTGTGAGCAAAAATTCACCTAGGGAAGAACTGAATCATGTGACTGGAAGTGACCACATACATCAATAAATCCACTTTGTTGTGGGCAAGCATTCTGTCTAATGCCTTTCAAGAATGTCTCACAGAATGGGCATCCACAAAGAAAGAAGAGAAATATAGTTCTGTCAGATAGGCTATTTACTTCTCTAAATATCATTAAATACTTCTTCTACTTTCTTTTTCTAAGATGTAGTCATTGACATGTGTATCTCCGAAGATCTCAGTGTTTTTTTCCTTATCAGAGTGAGAAAATCTCCATAGATGACATACATAGCAAAACATGTTCCTCAAATAATGCTACATGTTCCTCAAATAAAGCCAAAATCAGGCAGGTGGGGGACACACATGACATGGGAGGTGACGGGACTTAGAATAAATGCTGTGTTACACATTGTTAGTAATCTTTTATCTCTGGGGAGCAAACTGATAACTGAAAATTTATATGGTAAGAGAGGAAAGTGTTATGGAATAGGAGTGAAAAATACGAATTCTGGTATTTTTAGAGCAAGAGAAAAGCTGGCATTAACTCGCCCAATGAAGTATCACCAACCTGTGTATTTGAAAAGAAGTTTTATGTGCTTTTTTCTTTCATTCTAAATATGAGAGTTACACTTCACACTTTTTTATTCTATCCCACAGCTGCTAGTTAGTGTGTAAATTATTGACCATTACCAGGCTGACCCCACAGACTCAACTGATAAGTATTCCTGTTACAAAAAGTATTGGGCAAGTTAATAATTCACTTAGTTTCTAATCAATTAACGTGAGGTCAGTCAATGAACCACGTCTGGACTAAAAGATAACTAAGTCATATGCTTTAAATGGACTGGTTTATTTTAGCAATTAAGTACCTGGGCTGAAATGGAATTCCATTTCAGAGAGGTGACATGAGTGTGTTCATTTAGCCCACACTGCCTTTTGTTGAGCTGTAGTTTAATATTGTATTCTATCTCACAATGAATTGCAAACCAGAATCTTCTTTCTTAGGAATAAAAAACAAAGNTTATTATTATTATTATTATTATTAAAGAGCCATATCAATTTGTATTGAGATAGAGGTCTCTGTATTTAAAACATTATTTTAATAAAAACCATACTGTTTCAATTAGGTATATGGAAGGGCATTCTGCTAGGTAAGACTAGCAGATAAATATCATAAGTTTCATTTTTACAGTAGTAGTGAAGTCAAACTCTTCATAAAAACAGAGGCCTAAGCTTGGATATCCAAGTTACTAACGTACCTAAATTCATATCCAGAGGGTGCAGTTAAGGGATTTGTTTAGTTTATTTTTGTTTCTTATACTTTGGGGGGAGGGGGGAGTGTTTGTTGTCACACATTTTAAGAATTTGTTTCAACTTCATTCAAAGTAATTTATTTTTGTTGATCTTCAGAACAGCTGGAGGGGTAATTTTCTTTTTCTGCTTTGGGTGAATTGCCTTTGTAGAGAGGCAAGCACTGGCTAGGATAAATGCATTTTCAATTTTATATTTGTATACCTGTTGGTTTATTAATTTTTTTACTGTCTTCTGCTGGATCACGATGGTGATAACAGAAATTACTGCCTTATGTATGGGTGCATTAAAACATTTGATCCATTTTTCTAGGCATGCTTTACTAGTTATTTCCTTTTACATGTATGCCTAGAAAAATCAGTGGCCTTGTTTTCGGAGGGGACTAATGCCCTCAGGAAAGTACAAAAACCAATTTTAGTCTGCTGGTTTTGTCATAAAGAAAATTATAAAACATCACATGGTAAGCACTGATTATTATTTCTGGCTGCAAGCCCAATCTGGTCTTCAAGGCTAACATTTTTTGCTCATTGCATTTTGTGACAAAATAGTTATGTTTCACGTAAGGTAGTAATAATGTAAGCCTAATAATTGCAACGACAGAAATGTAGTGTTGCATGCAATATTCTATGTTTGTAGAGAACTTTTTCTCCCCCAAAATGTCAGGGCACTTCACAACCCAGTTATGTACTAAGGCTATATTCATCACTGAAAGGGGAAGATACACAGTATCTGTCATTACTAGCACATATCAAAAGCCAACTCACCAAAACTAGGCAAAACACGTAGGCCCTTATCACTGAGGGGGATAGCAGAAAGTTACCTTGAGTTGCATGTTGCAATGTGGTTGCAAAGAGAGGAAGGGGTGATATTTGACTTAGGAGCGCTAAGTAAATTCTCCTTTGTAGTAAAAATATAATAGAGATTTTTTATATTTGGGATGAGTAGATACAGGATTTCATGTGAAATTTTTTTGTCTGGTGAGACTGCAGAACTTGCTATGATTAATGAAAGTAAAGCAATTAATTATGTACAGTGTGAACTCAGCATTCCACAGACTGAATATCATGCATTGAAAATCACTGGGATGTATTCAAAGCCTTCCTTTCCAGAGCTGACATTATCTTTCACCATTGATTACAGAGGCTTAAAAATTCAAACTGAAACAGATAAATAATTGCACACACCTCCTTAGTGAACAAGTTGTTCTTGTTTTCAGTGCCACAAACAGCAATTCAGGCAAAGCTTAAATTTTAAGGTACCTCTCACTTCTCTTGGTATGTGCAAAATCAAGGACAGAAGGCAAAGTGTAACTGTGTGTGATGTTTCCCCTCCTGCTCCTGAAAGTCCTTGTGTAGGTTCGACACTTTTTCATTTAAGCCTCAACAGGATAAAACATCCCCCTCCATATTAGCTTATTCGCTCCCTCACTAGTTCCATCTCTGCCTGCCTGGAGTCGTTGTGCAGCTGTCTTCTCCAATACATTTCTAGTAAAGGTTAACTTTACAGTTAATTTTACTTCTCCAGTGAAATTCTAGTCTCCCTTCTGCTTCCCAAACCATACTCCAGTGGCATAACAGAGATAGCTATAATATGCTATTTCCTTTTCTTTATTACGTGCCTGAAAGTGGTTTGGGTTGTGTTTGTGGAGCAACTGCTCTCACTAGTGTAGAGATGCTGGTTTCTTAAGGCTCAAATCAGTTAAGTCATGAGCTTATATAAAAGTGGAGGAGGGGGAAACGGATGACGGCATGTTGGGTCAGCTTACATTGTACAGCTAGCTGCCTCCTGTATAATGTATAGGAACTGTCAGGGTGGGATCCATTAAGGGACTCTGAGGCAACTGCGACTCTGCAGTATGCACTCATACTTGCATGCATTGCAGCTTACAATAGGGATTTAGCAAGGAGATATAAAAAGATCACCTATTTATTAGGGGCATAAAGAAATATTGCTATAATCTAGCTGTATCAGATTTGCGTGGCAAGGTTTTGGTAGTGGGGGGGGCTGCAGGCTTGGCTTCTGTGAGAATATGCCAGAAGCTTCCCCTCTGTCCGACAGAGCCAACGCCAGCAAGCTTCAAGACGAACCCACTGCTGGCCAAGGCCAAGCCTATCAGCGACAGTGGTAGCAGATTCCCCGGCAGCCCATAGGGGAGGCCGCGGTGAGGCAGTCTGCCTGCAGCCCATGGAGGTCCACGGTGGAGCAGATATCCACCTGCAGCCCATGGAGGACCCCACACCAGAGCAGGTGGATGCCCAAAGGACACTGTGACCCTGTGGGAAGTTCCGTGCTGGAGCAGGCTCCTGGCAGGACCTGTGGACCCATGGAGAGAGGAGCCGATGCTGGAGCAGGTTTTCTGCACAGGACTTGTGACACCACAGGGGACCCACGTTGGAGCAGTGTGCTCCTGAAGGACTGCACCCCATGGAAGGGACCCATGCTGGAGCAGGGGAAGAGTGTGAGGAGGAAGGAGCAGCAGAGACAACGTGATGAACTGACCACAACCCCCAATCCCCATCCCCCTGTGCTGCTGGGGGGAGCAAGGTAGAGAAAACTGGGAGTGGAGTTGAACCCAGGAAGAAGGGAGGGGTGGGGGAAGGTGTTTTTAAAACTTGGTTTTATTTCTCATTACTCTACTCTGATTTGATTGGCAATAAATTAAATTAATTTTCCCCAAGCTTTTTTGCCCGTGATGGTAATTAGTGAGTGATCTCCTTGTCCTTAACTTGACCCACGAGCTTTTCATTATGTTTTCTCTCCCCTGTCCAGCTGAAGTGGGGGAGAGATAGAGTGGCTTTGGTAGGTACTTGGCATCCAGCCAGAGTCAACCCACCACACTAGCAAAGAAGAAAAACAGTGCACCTGTTCCTGACGCTTTCCTGGTATTATGTTGCTGAAAGCCTTGGATAGATGCCTACTCTTGTCCCAAGTAGAAGTTAATTTTTTTAGGGCTGGGCTTATGTTACATAACTGGAGAAAAGAAAGCCGATCACTGCATTTGCTAATTAGTTCCTCCATACAATTAAAGGAGAATCAAATATTAGGAGCTTAATTAGTTGTTAAATAAACAAAGACAGTTCCATTCTTAAATAGTTAATAAGGGTTAGTATTAGCTTTCAG
This sequence comes from Pandion haliaetus, assembly GCA_013401275.1. Classification (NCBI taxonomy): domain Eukaryota; kingdom Metazoa; phylum Chordata; class Aves; order Accipitriformes; family Pandionidae; genus Pandion; species Pandion haliaetus. The sequence continues at coordinate 8,866 of VYZV01031519.1, read as the reverse complement.
AAAATCAGAGGTATGGTTTTGAGGTCTCTTAGTTACCTTATCCCTCGAATATGCATATGTTAGTCACACTTTATGTAGACAGATTAACAGTGAAGGGGGAGAAGAGGCATAACCAAAGGTTGTAGTTCTTGTGACACAGAGAACTGATGAGAGACAGTGCATAGCTTTTCTCTCATTAATTTGATGTAATCAGTTACGACAAATTAAAGAAAACTCACTACAATAGCATCTTCCATCTAAAATGAGTTATTCAGTGTGGTAAGTTTGCAGCCACCTTTCAAAAAAATTACTAGTTTTCAAGGAAAATCTTATCACAGTTATCAAAAGATTTCCAACAGTTGTGTTGTAAAATTGTTTCCTTTCATACATAGTATTTCTACTGTAAATCTCTGAATAACATCAAGAGGGTAAGCAGTGCTTAGTCAAATTGAAAATTAAGAGATGTGATTTGTATTGAAGATTAGTCTGGTGATATTGCAGATGTCTGAAGTGTTGCATTTCATATACAGGTAAATAAATTACCTTTCTTCCTTCTGGTTTAATCATTTTAGTTCAATCTGAAATAATAGTATGTTATTTTCTTTGGTGATACTACACTGACCTTATTGTGCTTTGTATTATTTAGCAGTTTTATTTTAGCTCTAGTACTGGACGTTAGCACAGAAGATGGTTTCTCTGGACATAGGTAGTTCATCAGTGAATATGAATCAGTGTGACTCTATTGAACTTGACTTAATGCTGCTTTACTCTTCTTGGAATCAGTTTTACACTGGCAATCTTAGAGTTTTGTCACAAGCAGTAGGCAGTCTCCCAAGGTCCTGTAACCTCATGAACTCTCTGATAGCACAATATCAAAGCAAGAACACACCATGGAATGATTACACCATTGCTGGCTAATGTTTTACCTTTCTCTCAGTTGTGGTCAGGCTTATCTCATCCTTTCATAAAAGCACAAGACCTCTTTGATACCTCTTCCATATTTGTAATCCATCAGTGCACAGATGGACAACTACTGAAGCTAGATGCAAATGAGTAAAGAGATGCTTGTTAAAGCAGGAGCAAAAATGCAATACTAAAGGCAAAAGTAAAGAATGGACAATGAACTTGAATAGATCAGTTCAGGCACAGAGAAGCACATATTGTATATGAAAGCCACTTTTTGCCTTTCTCTTTTAAAATAATTATGAAGATACCTGTATAGCACTTCTGTGTAAAATAAGTTGGAAATTTTAATATTTCAGTTTTAAAACATTTTTACTTGAGCTTACAGGTCAAGTGATCATGTTTTAATGGGGGAACTATTTCATATTTCCATTGTCCTAGTTTCTTTTCATGTCATTCAAAACATTCCTTAATTTATTCTATGGAATATAAAAATGAGTAACAAATACATTCTAAATTAAAGTGAGCAATAAAAAGTTTCAACTTTTATCCATATACAAATCAGGGTATGCTGTGGTACTTTTTAAAATTGCGTTCCTATGACTAGTACAGACTGGTTTGTTACTGCTTTCCATGTATCATACAATATGTACAGCTGTGTGCACAGACATATATATGAATATTTCTTTACACATTTAGGAAAAACTCAGAAAGTATTTGTATGACTTGTCACCTCTCCTGCCTTGTCCTGGTTTTGGCTGGGATGGAGTTAATTTTCTTCTTAGTAGCTGATAAAATGCTGTTTTAGATTTAGCATGAGAATAATGTTGACAACACACTGATCTTTTAGTTGTTGCCAGGGATCACTCATCCCAAGTTAAGGATTTTTCGGTTTCCCATGCTCTGCCAGCAAGCAGGTGCACAAGAAGCTCGGAGGGAGCACAGCCAGGAGAGCTGACCCGAACTAGCCAAAGGGATATTCCATACCACAGAATGTCATGTTCAGTACATAAACTGGGGAGAGTTGGTCTGGGAGGGGCAGATCACAGCTCAGGCATCTGTCAGCGGGTGGTGAGCAACTGCATTGTGCATCACTTGTCTTCTCTTGCGTTTTGGTTTTGTTTGGTTGGGTTTTTCTTAAATTATATTTGTTTTCATTACTATTATTATTATATATTATTATTGTTAGTATTACATTTTATTTTACTTAAGTTATTAAATTGTTCTTATCTCAACCCACAAGTTTTACTTTTTTTTTTCGATTCTCCTCCCCATCCGATGGGGAGGGGGGAGGAGTGAGTGAGCAACTGCATGGTGCTAAGATGCTGGCTAGGCTTAAACCAGGACATGCCTCAGCATTTGAAATTTAGATAATTAACTAATTAACTTTAGTTTTACTTCTCCTCTCATGAAGATTAATCATTCCTAACATTTGAAACTGAATATAAAAATTGTGCTTTCTGTTCTCATCATTTCATTCAGTTTATCAGTTATTTAAATGCTTTGCTTGATGTTTGAGGATATCCAATATTTTAGTAGTGAATAAAGTACTGTTGCTCAGTTTATGCATATATATTATTTTAGTGAGCATTATTTGAAAAAATTGCTTTTAGTTTTTGATCTGCATAGTTTTACATATGGAAGCTATTTTTGTGCTAATACCTGAAGAATGGGCCAGCTCTTTTTGAGGCTTTTTCAACATTGCAGGTGAGATATTGATGAGATATTTGATTCTTACACTGATCCCCTTAAAATAAGTCATAAGATCAGCCCCAGCTGGAGGATGGAAGTTCTCCTCCCTGTTGATGGGTGACCACCAGCTGGCAGCAACAGCAGTGAGGATCAACTCCCAGCCTGCCTGGCTTTCAAACTGGGGGAAGAAATGAGCCAGCCCTGGCTTTGTGCCCCTGAAGACTTGATTTGAGGGTGCTGTGACTGACACTCAAAGCTGTTCATAATTTGAGTGAGGGACTAATTAGCACCAAATCCAAGCACTGATCCAGGGCTAACACATGGTATGATCAGACCTGTAATGGTGCACCTTCTGGTAGCATTGAAGCAGAATTCACAGCACGTCAGTGATGTTGTTGAAGCTGTTTCCCCTCTAATTTAAAATGTTTTATTTGGAAGAGTTTTCAGATTCTTCAGGCTATTTTATGTATAAATTCTTGTAGTAGGGCTGTTTGCCTACTGCATCAGAACTCACTGATAGTGCTGAATTTCTGGTGCATATTTTATATGTTGCTCAAAGCACCAAAATTATTTCTTACAGAAGCAATGGATTTCTATTTTATGCTTTCAAGAGTGCTGGCTGTCCTTAACCAGCTCACTGACGAGTTGAATGACGTGAGTGAGAAGGTTTGAACCGATAAGAAGTTTTGAACCAAGAACAAAGTTGTTTGGTGATTTAGAAAAGTACTGATACAGCATCTGTTATGTGACATGGGATGCATTACCTGAAATGTCTATAGCACGAATATAAATGGCTTGTTACTTTGGCGTGAGAAAAAGTGTTGTCATTAAAGGGATTGTTAGAGTGCCTGCATGGAAATCAACAGGAGACATCTCAGCTGAAGAGCCCTCTTCTCTGTGTATTTTTTTTCCTTTCTTTCTTTCCAGAGTATTTCTGGATTACAGAAGCATTTTGAATGTGTGTGTGTTGATGGATCTTTAGAAATCTGTGTGTTACCATTTTCATTGTTTTTTGAGGTGTGAAGGAAACTTAATCCTTTCTGGAAAAAAAAATTGTGATGCAGTCTGGAGATATCTCCATCCTAATAGTACAGTCTGTTTAGCAAATACCATGTTGGCAAATTAAAAGTGTTCTCGAAAAGCTACAGTGCTAGACAGGAAGCTGCACTTGCAGAAACAAATAAAAATGAGAACATGAGGCTCTTCTCCCACCTCACCCCTAATTCACTGTCTGTGGTTTGCCTTCTGTCATCTGTGCCTTGTTTTCTGAACTCTTTTTATTCAAGAGGGCATCTGTTAGAAATCAGTGACACTCCTTCAAAAAAGCCCTCTAGCTATTTCTTAGCTATTCTTAGCTTATTCTTAGCTATTTTGGACCTCAGAACTAATTATTACCAGGTGGAAAGGCTTTTAGGAGTAGTTCAAGTCCAAGCTTCTCTTGGATTTCAATAGATACTGCAACATGAGGACCTCACACTTAAGGGACTGGACACTGTCTCACAGTTTACAGTGTGCTGTAGCAACTTCTCCAGCTGAAATAGACAAAAAACCTCTAAGCAATATGAGATATGCAAAACTGAGTTAGAGCTAAAAAACTGTGTTTGCACATCACAGTCCATGAATCCCAGAAAGTTGAAAAAGAATGAGATCTTTGTGCGGAGAGCTTGTGGGCAGAGACAGAACCAGCATCAAGATCTCTTGATTTCTGCTTCAGTGTGATAATTGGCAGAGCTATAAAACCTTTGAATGTCTGCAGGAAGGATGTTCTGTGTGAGAATGATAAGCAGCAGTAGATGCAAAAGGAAAATATATTAAAAGTAGGGCAACTATAAAATTATTTTCTTTTATATACCCCTCAAGCTTATGGTAGACAGCGGTTTAAAGGGTCAGTCAGGAGCATCTTCCAGAGCAGTGTGTTTTAGATACTTTGCTTAGACATTGATGGTCTCTTTCATTAAATTATCATTTTATTCATCTTCTAAGTCATCCATCTTTAATTAATTTCTTTAGCACACTGTATCAATGTGTTCCACAGTTTAAATAATACTCTAGCTGAAAGAGGTTTTTTGTTTTTACACTTGCAGCAAAATTCTTAATTCCTAACTGCTTTTATGAGAAATAGGGAATTACCATTCCCTGGGCCCTCTCAACAGTATTCATAATACTTTGAGTTTTTTATTTTATTTTCCCTCCCTTTCCCCCTTTTATTTGTCCCAGGTGGAAATGCCTTGTCCCTTACACTATGTAGTACTATAACTTTGATAGTATTTCATACTTGTAATCATCCTCGTTGTCATTCTGTATTTTTTCATAATTATCCTATATCTTTCTTAAAATCAACTAACTAGAGCTATATAACTTTTTATGTTTTGTTCTTAAGTCCTTTCCCAATAATTTGTAAGGTTCTGTTTGACTTTCTGATGACTCTTGGTGCTGAAATTATATTTTCCAGGAATTATCCATGACAATTTCAAGATCTTTTCCTAAAGGGAATGGCTGAGTCAGAAGCTATACTTGTGCTTTTCCCCTTGGTGTTACTGGGTAATTTCTGTATTGCATTTACCATTTTATTGCAAATTTATTCAGTGTTACGGGAAGTCTGTATTTCCTAGTTGCCTTTAGGAATTGTGTGTTCTGAATAATTCTGCGTTGTATAGCATCCCCTTTTCAGGTAATTTTCCAGTATGCTAAACTGCTCGCAGTGCCTGTAACCTTTCCCATATTGTGACGTCTGCTTCATACATCAGCACTGGTGAATGTGGAGGCTCTCTTCCATCACATGACGGCTTTGTTTCCTTAGGAGGCTTTGTGACAGACTTGTTAACAACTACCCACAATATTCCTAGACACTATAAGCTCACCCACCTGCTCATTGAATCTCTATCATATTTTTGAGACATTTTTATCTACAAAGCTGTATTGACTTCTGTCCAATACAGTTTCTTTACCCTTTTTGTTTCTGTATTTCATCATTATAGTTTCTACTAGTTGCCTTGGTACAGATCCCAAACACACCAGTCTGACTTTTTCGTATCATTTCCAGACGTGATTTTGCAACCTTCTGTTGTTAAAACCTTTCCGACTGCACTGGGCCAGGATGTTACTCAGTGGTCATTATGTCAGAGAGGCTGAAGGTACCAATTAATAACATTTCAGAAATCCATTCAGATATGGTATTTGTGAGGTGTTTGTTTCAGTAAACTAATGTTGATGATTTCTTTCCTTTGGCTGTCTTAGCTGTCAGTTCTGTTTCATGAATTATTGTTACACCAAATGCCACAGAAGCCAACAACTGACACCCTGCACCTGCTTCTCAATCTGACACATAGATGTTTGAGATTAGAAAAGAAAAAATGAAGAACAAGTTCAAACTGGAATGTTCCCTGTTTTTTTAGGATCAGCAATATTTTGCATTGAAACATTTGGCTTATGAACAGACAGGAGATAACATAAAGATAAGACCATTCCCAGAAGGTTAGAATGCAAGTTATTAATGAAGGAAGCAGCAGCATGCATGTTATGTGGGATTATCTTTAAATATTACCATAACAAAGTTCAAAGGCTTTGCAGAAATTCAGTTAATCTTCCTTAAATAACTTTGCCGTTCTAGGTGTTTGATAACACCTGCAGCACGTCAAATGCTTACTGTAAATGCACAACCAACTTTTCAGCTATAGATACTGCAGATTTTATTTGCAGTTAGGAAAGTTCTTGAATACATTTCTTCAAAACTGTGAATAATATTTTCTTTTCATGGTATTTGTCTACATGTATGTATTTCACACTGACTAGTAGCAAATATACAGAGTGAGTGGCTGCATCTGCTTCAACCAATGTTAACAGGAACAAAGCCAGGTCCTGAAATTGGAAAACATCATCCCTGACTTTAGGTAAAGCTTGCAAATTTTGTTCCTCGTGGTTGTGGGAGAAGACTGAAGAATGCTTGTCAGATCTATAATCTTCTCAGTATTAGGACCCAGGCTTTTTTCAGAGAAGGATTATTAACTTCACAACCTGCTGCAGTTAACACTTAGGAATTATACTGTGGCCCCTCTCAATGTGACTAATTAACAGGGGATTTTGAGTTGTCTCCATGATGTCTGACAACTAATTCTAGAGAATGCTTTTCTTTAGGAGGACTTACAGAGAGCAAAAGGGAGCATATATATCACAAGAGAGGGCTGTTAAGTGGTTGTCCTGTTCTTTGGAAGTAACTCCTGTTATGACATCTTACATTATCGGCATAGATTTCTACATAGAAAATAGTGTTTTACAAAAATCCAGAACAACTTTAATTCTTATAAATATAGAAGCTACCTATTTATCTGTTAACTTTATTTCAGCCAATACTTGCTAAACTTTCTGATTTCAGGTTTATCTTGTAGTAGCTTGTTTTATATTTTTTTAATGATTTTTAAGAGACCTTGTTCTTATCTCTTGTCTCAGTTTAACATATAGTACTCCTTTGTTTCTTTGTGCTCTTACCCTCAAGAATCACCTACTGTAGTATAGTTTACTCTGTTGCTACATGAATCCAAAATTCAAGATGTGTAGGACTGTCTGCTACAGCTTATGGGGCCACTGTGCTATGGTGGTGCTTCTGTTTCTGTACTGGCTTCTAAATGCTTTAATGATAGAGCTTAAATGTAGAAAGCTCTAACTCTTTTTGACCCCTGGGTCCTCTATCTTCATGTGACCCCAGTGCAGTTTCAGTCAGTATAGAGACAGATCAATTTCCACTTCTCATTTGAAAGAAAAGAATAAAGGGTCAGTGCCTCTGAGATGTCTGATCTTACACTGCTTGCAGGGGACTTCAGGTATAGAAACTGTGAAGGCACTTCAGCAAGATTTACTATCCTTTCTCCCTCACTGGCGTGAGAATTATTTGAGGTGGCTCAGCTGCATCAGATGACTAATTGATACAGTTTTGTCCTGTTCTCAGCTCAAGCCTGTAACATCGCATCTGCCAGTAGGTACCAAGCCTGGCTCAGCACTCTTTACAAGATCAGTCAGGCCAAATAATCTGTGGGAAGATTCTTTGTAGCTGGGGAGTGGAGATTTGTGCTCTGGCCTGACTGGTGGGTGCGTGGCTCTCCCTTTGGACATGCATGAAGTAACAAATGTAATCTGTGTTAGATCAGATAGAGCTGGGAGACTGAGTGTATGTCTAGAATATAGCAGGCTCTGTACGGGGCAACCCTTTCCAACAGTGGAGAGTTGCCGTTTGATCTTTTGCTTCTGATCAACCTGTACGTTTACAGCTCAGCAGAAGACTCCTCACATCTTCTAGCCTATTGAGAGGCACGACTTTCCCTTGAAGTATGCAAATGACTAGTTNGTGACATAAATGACTAGTTATATACAGGAAATTCATTTAGGCATTCACAATGATTTATTAACATCCAGATTGCAAAATTCATGCTTTCAATCCTACAGTGCATACAATCTTTCCCAGCAAAACATATTTAGTTAACTAGACTGAAGATATCTTTCTAGGTGGAAATAATAATAACCCCTTACCTTTTAGAAAATAACTTTTTAATAGCAGCACAGCATATAGTGACACAATGTGTTAGTGCATTCACATTTCATCTGAGAAGATCAGAGTTTCTAGTTCAGACCATTGAACAAAATGAATTTAGGGAGTGTTTACCTTAAGTCAGTTGCATGGTTTGAGATGTTTCATAGTATTTCAAAGATGTTTCAAGAGGCAATTCAAGGCAGGTGCTCAGTGCAGCTTTAGTTATTTAAGTAATTAGCTTACTTCTTACAAGGACTGAGGTTGTGATGATGGAAGACTGTGCCCTTTCAACACTCATTTATGTCACAAAACCAACAGAGAGCAGTAAATAAATCTGAAGTTCTAGCAATGTTTGCCAAAGGAGAACCTTAAGATTGGTAGCAGAAATTGCATTTCATGTGACCTGGCAGCCTTCCTATATAAACTTACATAGCACCCACCTGTACTGCTTTTGGTGTCAGAAATGATTGACTTTTCCCTCACTTACATGAACAATGAATTCTTTTACAGAACACAAGTGAATTTCAGATTTCTGCCCAAATACATTCATGTAATATGTACTGGAAGATTTATGATAAATTTTGCAAAATATGAAACCAGTAACTCCAGAGACAGAGACTTGAGAGGTAAATTCAGGTCATTCTAACTTTATTTTCAGGGGATCATGTCAAGGCTTACGTCTTGCCTAATGTTATGCATGTAGAGATAGTATTTGAATGGGTTTATGCACCCTTTAATGTATGTGAATAACAATTGAAATAATCAGAGATA
>VYZV01031518.1:280-17433 GCA_013401275.1 Pandion haliaetus | reverse complement strand
TGTGCCCGTCCAAGGGCATGCTATTAAAGCTTATGAATATCCTCAGTGTGTCTTGCTAAATGCTATAAAATCCTCACCTTTGCCACTCCAGATTCTGCAGAATTTGGGGGGGAAACCCTACAGGAATTTTTGAGACTAGCTAAATCAAAATGAAGATGTTGGTTATTGATAAATGATTTATACTTACAAAATTTCAACAAAACTGTCCTTACTGTGTGTACTGAATTTACCACACTCCCTCATTCTCATCTACATAAAAGCTGAGATTTTTTCCTGTTATCTGGATTTTCTGTATATCACCTTCTTTTAAGAAACTCCCAAGACCTGTTTTTTTTCTGGCTCTCATGTTCCCCAGTTGTTTATCTGAGGAAACATAGCATGAAGATAATTTCAACAGTATGACCCTTGCGGCTACAGTAAGAACCTCTAGACTTGAGGACTCCTGGAGAACATTTCCAGGGGCAATCAGTGCACAGAGATAAAGGAAAAGCCTAGAGCCTGCTGGGGAGAGGGGCCAGAGATTTGGAAGGACCATCTTTATAAATAAGAAAGTGGGCTGGCTCTCTTTAAAAATCTGTACTGTTCTAGATCCCCTGATTTAAACAGAACTTTACATCTGTAGGATCCACCCAGTATTGCTCAAGAGCTACCATTTTAATAAATTATAAGTGTCAATCGTTATGAAATCCCCAGATGGAATCTGGATACAACACATCTTTTAAAACGTACTAAATAAAAGTACTTTACATTTCTTTCTAGAGTGTTTCCATTTGAATTGCACCTCTCATTTCTCTATGTCCATATCAACACATTCTTCCTGCGTGTACCCTAAAGCATCACAACTGGATGCAAGCCAGAGGAATTAATTCTAATACCAAGCCTAGTGTGAATGAGTCTCTTCTTAAGTTTGGATTTTGTAAATTTCTAGATTTCAGATACAGAAACAGGGGTTGCCAATGGTAAATTTTTTTCACAGCATGATGAAATCTGTATGATGAAACCAGCTTTAATTTTTCAGTTGGAGCCTGCAAACAGTTGCTTAGTGATTGGTGGCCTTTCTGTTCCAATCTGCATTAAAACTGGTTTGTGGTCTAGGTCACTAGCTAGTTTAAGCCAGAATGACTCTGCTGATTTAACTGATATGCACTAAGTCAACCTTAGTTGAAAATAGCTCTGTATATTTGAGAATCGTATGGATAGCTTCTATAGACAAGACAATGCTGACCGATAAAAGATACATCTCATACAGTTTTCAGTGTACTAGTTTCTCTTTTGCATGGCTTTATTTTCTCTGATTGCTGTCTTGAAGAGTACTTAAAATCAGCCTTGCAGCAATTTTACTTTTGGAAAGTACTAGGTGAAGCCGATCATATGATAACTGAAAAAGACAAGCCTGTGTGAAGTTTGCACTGAAAAGCATCACAATATATTCATTCCTAACTAAACACTTTTGTATTTGAATTGATGATTCTTAAAAAAAAAAAAAAAAAGGATTCATGTGGTTAAAAATTAATTAAAATGATCTATTGTTTATTTACAAATAATCAAACTGAAAATAAAAACACATGTTCTCAGTGGGAGAGGAAGTGTCAGGAGAATAGATTCATAGCAGCTTATAGATTAATCGCCTAAGCAGAGACTGGTCTGTGCATGTGTTGTGGAAGCAGCTTTCCAGTTACAGGGCACCAGGTGGTCACCTGTGGTTGATTTAAGAAGCAAACACTGCCACAAATGCTATTAGTAGTGTGTAATGAGATTAACTCCCCATAGTACTTGCAATATCCTTGACATTTTTTCCTAAAGCAGCACAGGGCTGGTCACCACCTCTTAAACAATGAAGAGTTTAATCTTTCATTGTTGTATGCACATAACTCTCATCGGCATTAGTAGGAGCTAAGCATGCACATAAAGGGAAGAATAGATCTTAAAGTTTAAGTAATCATGGTATGCTAAAGGTTTCCAACAATTTCACCAAAGACCAGGCCAAAATTGTATGACTATTCCTAGTGGGTGACATAAAGTATTCTCAGAGATTTGTATTCTTGAGGCATAAAGGGTGATCAGAAGTTCCAAAATAACAATGAAGAGTTAGGAAAAGTAAGAAGACTTAGCTGCAAGAGACAGAACCTGAGGCAGAGCTCATATTTAATTGTTTTTCCTTTCCATGACAGGGTGAGCTTTTGCTTTCTTTCATTTTAAAGTAACTAGTTTTGATGTGTACTGAGCATTGTGGTGGACTTCCTGGGAGTGTGGTGGTTGTTTACTTAGAGATGACACAGTTCTCTGCAGCAGTTCTTGCACATGGAAACTATTTCACTAGGTGTGAATTCTGTGCCATCCTGTAAAAGCTTGCTGTGGCTATGTAAGCAGAAAGGATCCTCCCATTATGGGTCAGCAAGAGTAGTTAGTCCTCTGCTCCTCAACTCAGAAGCTGCCTGAACTATTTCTAGGGGCATCTGCTTCTTCCTAGGAAGAAGACAGGGAGTACACAAGGGTATCAGAAATGGTAACTCAAACACTTGAAGATTAAAATAGGGTTTTTTCAGAACTAGATCTGTTCTTCACTTATTTTTCCGTACAGAAGTTGATGCGTGGAGAGTGTACAGTGCCCATAAAGAAAAAACAAAAAAGACTGGAGGGACTACTTTATGGCTTGTTTTAATTCCAGAAATGAAAGCCAAAAGAATGTTCCTGTGTGCTGAAACATCTAGCTGGCAGGTGGGCCTTCTCATTTTCTTCTTTGTAAAACCTGGAATTAATTAATAGTACTTGCCTGTATTGTACACAGAGGCAATTGATTTCATATTACATTTGCACTTTGTATAAAACCATAATGGTGGAAAATTGCACACATCCAGTAAAGAATTAGAGGATGACGCTGTTTCGAGGCTTTCAAGTGAGTCTCTGTCTTGGCAGAACAAGATCTCTGCCTTCGGGCAGAACAGTTGCACTGCTCTTTCAGACCAGGAAAGCAGTTGCTGCTAGAATAGGACAGCAAATTCACATCCAGAAATTGATTAGCAACACTGCTTATCACCATGACTTTTTTCACTGACTATATGTGAAGCAAAATAAAAGCTTTGGGCAAGTTGTCCTATGGAGCTGGAAAGCCAGATGGTTGCCAGGGGAAAAGCTTAAACCCAGTTCTCATTAAAGACTTACAAACAGAGCAGCTTGTTAGGTTTTGCAGTGGTTGCAGAGGCTCAGGGGTATTCCACAGCTGGTAAATTAGTTGATAATAATAATACATTTAACAGAATGACAAGTTTTTAAAGCACACAAAAGTAAACCCAAGTATGAAACCCCAGAACTTTTCCACTCTACTACAGCTATTATGGTTGTATGATTTGTTCAGGTAACAAAGCTGTGCTGTTACTTGTGAAATAAGAACTTTACAGTTCTTCAAAGAGCACCATTAGGTAAATTATGTTTAAGGAGGTATTTTGGCAAAGAACCTGGGATTTTTATTGTACCTAATAAATACTACAGTACAAGTACAGTACAAGTAGCAAGGGTAGGTTATAAACTGTCATCTTTTTCCCAGGAAAACTTATTGATTGCCAGACTGTAGAAAGATTCAATTGTAAATAATTTTATATACTGCAAAGTTAAGTTTCTAATCTGGAGTGCAAGGCTCCCTGCAACAGCCCTTAGTGTTTGCAAACAGATCTGTCATTCATTTACTCATGGGCTGCCAAGGCGACGAAATCTTTCTCTGATTTGAACTAGGAGGAAGGATAGAAATTATATATAAACTGAGAAACTTTAATAATTACATGTTAAAGAAAAAGTGCTTGAGGGAAAGAATGGATTCCCCATGTGTGAAACCCTTACAGGTTCTATTGACTTGTCTGACTTTTGACAGAGATGGCAGATGAACTTAAAACGAATTTGCATGTGCAGTAATGACCCCAAGACTAGAAATATGCCCCAGAGGATTTTAATTGGAGCTTTGGGTGTGGCTTCAGCTGCCATAGTGATGAAAATCCATTAGTAATCAGGCTGTGGCAATTTGGAAACATTAACAGAGACCTTCTGAAATTATCAAAATTCAGAGATTTCTCCGTGAAGGGAGGGAGTAAAAGACTAAAAATGTATTCAGGTAGAGATGTCTGGGAAGAGAAGAGGGAGACTTCTGAAGTTATTTTTTTCTGAAATACTCATTTCAGCATTTATCCCTTTGCTGCACATCTTGCATTTACATCAGCTTTTCCCTGATGCTGCTGTGCTCCATTTTCCATATGAAGGTGGGAGTTGCAGTGAAGTGCAAGGAAGCATCTGTACAGTGTGCTGCAGAGAAAAGGAACAAACTCTGAGCAAACTTCTCTTCCCTGGCAGTCGGGATGGTGAGGGCAGAATAATACAGCCAGGACTGCAGCACAGGGAGGTAAAATAGAAGGACATAAAAAGGAGGTTTTAGCAATGTGAACATTTGAAAGGAAATAAAGTGCATTTAACTGAGGTGTTTTTTTTTTTTTTAAAATACAGGAAGGATCTTGGCTACTTGCTTAAATTCCATTAAGGGGAAACATAATGCTGATGTTTCCTGTCTTGTTTTCAATGGCATATATTTATAATCAGAGAACCTCTTCCATTCATCATTGAGCTCAGTGGCAATTTTCCTATGGAGTACACTTGGATTTGAGTAAGACCCTATGTTATTTAATGCAGATTGGCACAATCGTATTTTGTTATAAGAAGTCATTAAAATAAATCTGATGTTTGTTTTCCATAAACACCAACCCTTGTAAAAAGTCCCAAACACTTTTCCTTTGATGCACAATTTTGCTTAACGTCTTTAACAGCCCAGTAAATGGTTTTGTTTGTAATGTGAATATACTGGGCACTTGGTATAACAAAAGAACACTTAAGCTTCTAATGAGTCCTGTGAATTATGATATATGGTGCTGTTCGATAAACAGTGGAGTGTGAGGTAATGAGCCTCAGAGGTATTGAGAAAGAAGTAGTATTTTTTCTGAATAAGGTTTTATTTGGCTACTTGACAGTTAACACCAAGTCGGGATGTGAAAGAGATTCCTTTGCTGAGTAAGTGAGCAAAGTTAAAATATCACATTGTAGGGACTATTGCAAATATATTATACTGGGAAATGGTCTGCTCTACTTAGGATTATGTTTAGTTTCTGGGTCTGAGCTGTTTTCCAGTGGTAAAAGAAGAAATTTCCTTCTTTCTAGACAGAGAAAGTTGTTTCCTTCTCTGGAAGGAAAGAGAAGGAAGAGGTCTGACGCTGCGCAGCTTGCTTTCTCTTCCCTGGTTAGTAATACTCCCAAATGCAGGCTCAGACGAGGACTTTCATTGACCTTCAGGACTGATGAGTCAGCTCTGCATCACTGCAGTCTCCCATCATGGTGCGTGTTGGCTGCCAGTTTGTATGCAGTAGTAGGGCAATGTGCTGTGCAGCTGAAAACTAAAGCTCCAGATCCATGGATCAATTCTGTGGTGTATCATAGAGCTGCCCTCGCCATTTTCTATCCATTTAAGATTTAAGGGTAGGAGAGAGATTAATGCGAGACAATGAAGGGATTACAGCCTAAAAATATAGGGCTGACCATAGTATACATACCATTAATTTACTAATTTGCTGTTAACAGCTTTTTAAGATTATTACTTGTAATGGAGATGTGTAACTCAAGACAACTGCTTACAGAGAATCTCACAATCCCGTACCTGCCTGCCTCAAGTTTATGAAATACAAGAACTAAGAGAGGAAAAGATTACATTTTTTTGCTTTTGCCTAGATAGTCCTGGACAAATTTCTCACAAATTTTTGTGGTTGTTGGTTTCTGTTTTCTATTGCCATTTGTAGAGTTTCAAGGTCTGTAGTGATAACATTATTATTTGTTAAATGATATATCTTAATAGTAGGCAGGCGGTTTATGGAAGAATTTCAGCTCTGGGAAGTAGTTAAAGGTGATTTAGGGGGTCCATCTAAAAAACCAATCCATTATGCATAGCTTTTTAAGTATTCAGTATTTTCTAATGCACAATATAGTGATGTACCTTGCACAACCAAAAGGGTTGTGTATCTGCAGCACTCTGGTTGGTCAGGTTTCTGTTTCTGTATGACCTTGGAAATTGTTTCCTTATCTCTATTTTGTGTGGTTAGAATCCTTTCACATCTATCAGATGTGTTTTAAAGATAAAATTCCTTGTGAAAGTAGTTGTTCAGAGATCACAGTGTCTCTAGAGTTTTAATCTACAAAACCAGTATATGGGCATATTCCTAAACAGACTAAAATATGCATTTCAAGAAGCCACCCTGAACTGTGAATATTTTGGAGGAAGATCCTAAATTTGTTTATATGCAGCATTAATAAGTGCTATGTATTGCCTTGAAAATAATGGAAAAGACTATACAATTTTTATAAAAAGGCATTAAGGGCGAAAGACTTGAAGAATAAGACATAAAGATACCTATGAAGATTTCCATGTTACAAGTGCAACAGTCTTCTAGCTGTCTCTGAAACCTCTCGATTCAAGGTTGGAAGGGTGATTCCTGAGTGAGATGGTGACTTCAGGTAAATGAATTGTTGGTCAAAGCCTATGTCAGACACATGGGATGGGGTGTTGGCTTCTCAAAGCCACACTGACTCAGCCGTGCTTTTGAACAAGGCAGTTCTCATAACTAGGGACATTGCATAGCCCTCCAGCCATTACTCTTACCGCTCTTTCTGCCCAGATATTAAACTGCTCTGCTCTCTAAACACCCCTTTTTTTCACTGTTTCTATAATTACAGGTGATCATTTCTTGGACTAAGGTCATAAAGCTGCACTCACCTGTCTGCAAAGCGCAATTCCAGCTGTGCCAGTTCAGATTTATGTCCTTTGCTTGCCATCCTGTCATTGAAATTACAGTCCTGCCAAATAGTGGCGGACAAGGCTTCTGGGGTTTGAGCTTTATCCACCATGGGGATTGCAAATGACACAGGTCAGCAAAAGAACGGAAACGGGAGAGTTCAGAGACATCCATGCCTGACTACAGCAACAGTTAGGCGTCAAATCGGAAAGCAAAGACTGCTGCCAGGGACCTGCTATGTCTATAAGCTGCTATGTCTATAGCTGGCTAGGATATTGGATACTTTCCCCAGAAATATGAAATCTTAGAGATTGGGAATATTTGGTTACCATAGGATGGTTAAGGAATATTTGGTTCCCTAATCAAAGAAGGACTCCAATAAGTAAAGACAGTTGCTCCCTTCAAGAAAAGGCTTTTCTTTTTCCTGTTGGTAGTGAATTTTAATGCTCAATAGCAATAACTTGCAGCTGAACTCATTGAACAGATTGGTGCTGTTGACTGACTACTGGATATACTTTTTTCTTAAGCAGAGTCAAGGGTGAACCCATTTATCAGGACCATTGGATTCCACTACTGTCGCAAGTCCAATTTATAAACAGGAGGTGTATTCTTGTTCTCCTTGACTCTAATTTTACTGAGGTCTTCAGCAATCTTGGTTTTAAATTTCACTCCTGTCCAGAGTCTCAGTGAATCAATAATGAAATCCTTAGGGTACTTGGTTCAGTTTCTTGGCGTATCCCCTTTTTAGGAGATAAACTGATTTTAGTAGGCATTAAAAATATAATATATAAACTTATATTGTTGTTGTGCTTTAGACTGATTCGCTTCAACTTTTTTTTCAGAGTACTTTTTGTAGTACTACTTTGTTCAGAAAAGATTTTTAATGCTTTACAGTCTTTCATAGAGCCCTGAAATTGTAAACCATCAAGAATTATGTGAAAAATACTGTATCTGAAGGTGAAGAATGACAGCTGAGGATAATAATTTCCCCCTGACAGTAAGAGATGGAGTGAAAGGCCAGCAGTTTGCTTCCACTTGATAAATGGTTGTATTTTGACAGCAAATTAGATGTCACATGAAATTGGCAAATAGGGCAAGAAATCAATATTTAGTGTGAAAAGTTGATACAATTAGACTGTTGATCAACAGGGTGTGTGAAAGCATGTTTTAATGCCCTGAATTTACTTCAGGAGATTTCAGTGGGAATGGGTCACAGAGCAGTGAATTTCACTGTGATTACTTGTAGTTCTTGCAGCAGCTCCTAGGAAAGCTCAGTTCATAAGTCTGCAAGCATTGGAGATTAAAGTTTGAGGCAGAAGATATGAATCCAGCTATAAATATTAGTGCAAATAGATCAGCTTACTTTCCATCACTGCTGTTCAAGAGTCCTGAGCAAGGATTGGTGGACTGGGTTTGTGTACAGTAACTGGAGGCTGAATCTTGCAGTTACTGTTCAGGCTGTATCATCATCTTCTCTCTAGCCTTCCACTTTCAGGGCTCTATTATTACTTGGAAGTATAAACCCAAATGAGATCTGATGGATAAGGACTTATCCAAGAACTAAAATGAAATTATATGCAATTAGCTTTATTTCATTAAATAAATGTGAGCTTAATAATCCTAAAATATAATATGCTGCAGGACGTTGCCTCTCAGGACTTGTAGTTTATAAATTGTTGAAAGTCAGATGTGAGTAGGAAAAATGTTTAACTATCACCAGGCTGCAGCTGAACCACATGAAATTTGAATATGAATTCCATTTATGCAGGGAGAGGGAGAAGATAAACACGGATTTATGCTTTCTGCAGAGTCACAACACGGTTCAGTATTCCAGGAGATCAGATGCAAGAAAGATTAACCTAACTTTGTGGAGACAAACACATAATTCTCTATAAAAAAAACATGTAACATGAGATACAAATCTGAACTAACCATTGTGTTCAGAGCAAGCAGGTTTAAATAATTACAAGGAAAAGTCACACTTTGCAGTCAGTGTCACTATTCCAAATCTTTGTCACCATCAGAGGGCTCAGCAATGTTAGTAGAGCTGACTCGTTGTTCACAGCTGTCATGCCAACTCAACATCCTAGTGGGTGTGGATTTTATTTTCACCTAGATGTGTGTAAAGTACTCCAACATTTGTACAATATAAGAGTTCTTGCTGGAAAAAATGACTATACCTTCCTTGCACCCAGCTTAAATTTGAGAAGCCATTGGGCTGAATTGAGCCCTGGAGGCAGATGTTCTCTGATGTAAATGGAATTATGCCTGTGTTATGCACTCCCCATCACGTCAGCTAGTTACAAGACTGACTGATTAGCCTCTACAGCCCCCAGCATCACCTTCAGGGATTTCAGAGCATGCCTGGAAGGGGCTTTCTGAAGTTCTGCTGTTGTAGTCCCGTGCCTGGACTTTATACAGCCATTTCTCCATCAAGTCTGCAAATCATTTTCTTCTTACTGGCAGATACAGAATTCCAGATTTTTACAACACCAGAATTTGCTTTGGCAACTCTGTAAAACCCACTACTTAATGCTGTACATACCTATTTCTCCAGCTTGCAGTTTAGGTCAGCAGGAAACTTAACGTGCTCTGGGAGCCCCATTTCAACAGAGAAGGTGAAGGGGATGGAGTGCTCCATATCATTTATGCAAGATTTCTTCAGATAATTGATAATCTGCTCTAAAAGGGGATCTTGATCCTTTCTCCTTGGTCTGGAATCGTCACTGCAATGTAGTGCATCCAGGTTGACAGTGGGAAGGTTTGGAGGCTGGTCACAATTACAGCATTATTTGACAGTTTACGTCCATTGATCTTTGTGTTGAAAACAAGGAAAAGAGATTTATTCAGCTAGTATAAGAAATAGCAACCATCAGATGACCAGTCATCCAGAACTCTGAATACTCTGTTGATAACATAGAACAATCATGCTGAACACAAGGTTAACACATCTTTTTTGGAGGACAAATTTGAAGTCCCACTAGAAAAAGAAGGTGAAACAATGAGCAGTTTGAAGTTATTTAAAATGTATGGATTATTATGTTACTGTTGGCTAGGCAAAAAGCTCCTTTTTTCCCAAAGGAATTTATTGCTTTAAATGTATCATGTGCAAGGGATATGACAACCTTCCAATAACTTTCATCAGACATGGTAAATCTGAAACAGGTGTAGTTGAGATGATTCTTGAACATCAGTTATTGCTTTCCAGCATAGTGACTGAGAAACCCCAATACTGTCTTTCAGAGCCTTAGCAGCTCAAAGACCGTGCTCCATCTGACCCCTTGTTCAGTGGTGAAGACTTTGTTGTGTTCCTCAAGCTATTTGTTACTGCTGGTTTTGCTCAGTCATATTTTCTTCTACCAAATTAATTAAATGTAAAAGAGTATCTGATTTGTGCACACCTTGACCTTTAGTGTTTGGATGCATAGAAATGGAGTATAAAACCCTTCCCCTCTTCCCCCACCTTGCCTCCAAGTCCCCTATATACTCATATATACGAAATCCTTAGCCAGTAATATTTTTCAGTCATCCAGCTCTTGCTTATCATGGATGTAAAAGCAATGAGGACTAAAGCTCTTAAGATGTTACTATGTGTGGATATCAATAAACAGAGTATTGTCCTGAGTAGAAATTAAAATACACCTAGCCTTTCCTGCCATCTATACCCAGAAATGTTGAGGAAAAATGTCGCACATTGCTGCCCCTCAAACACAGCATTGCCCTGTTGGGAAAATGTCTTTTCCTCAGTGATTATATTTGTTAAAGATGTCTTCTCACAGTTGAAGAAAGAACTCTAGGAATGGATGTTTTATGGTTCATTTGGGGGGATTTTTCTCCCTTCAATGTCCAGAAATCCCTTCATAAGATAGTGACAGCTGGGGGGGGGGCCTGTGCATTGGAGCTGCTTGCAAGTGCAGAGCACTGAACGTTTCCAGCTGCAGAGAGTTCACTGCCTACTCATGGCTTGTGGGAAGTTTTGTTAGCAAGCCTTGCAAGCTATGTCATCTGCTAATGCCACCCAGCACAGTGACAGGTGTAACATGGCAGTCCTGTCTTCTGACAGTGAAATGATACTTTAAAGTTCTTTGCAATGAAAAAGAAAAGATGTTTGAAGTTGCCAAAGAGCTGTGTTTGAATGCCAGCCCAGGTGTTACCATCTTCAAGGAGATAGCATTTTCCCCTCACCTTTTCTGCCAAGAATCATCACAGGAAAGATTTCCCTACTTCCTCTGTGTTTACTTTGTGTGGAAATGGCATTGATGGGGAGCCAGTGAGTGCTGGTGTCCCTTCGGGGTGGCAGGAGGGGCTGATGGGAACCCCTCTATTGAGTAGCTTGTGGCCTACAGCATGCACCCCCATGGGCTTGTGTTGAACAGGCATGCCCAGTAAGAAGTGTGTCAGTAGTGATCCTTGGTTAAACAAGACTTGAAGGAGGGCTTGCTATCTTTCCCTTGCCATTCATTTACATTTTGTGTTTGCACAAATTTAACATAATCACTGTTAAAAGTGGGCCCTATGATCATGCTTCCTGACTGGCCTGAAAAGATCAACTCTGTAAGTTAGAAATCTATTCAGTCACTTCTCTAGGAAATGTTACTGACACCATCCCCATCTCAATAATCCTACTATAAATGTCATGGATATTTGGCCAAGTAGCAGAGCAATAGGATCCTATGGCTTTAGGAACGGGGTTGGTGCACGTGGAAATCACCCTTTAAGCAATTGCCACATGCTGTTTGCTTCTCTCCATTCTGGTTCTGAATCAAACAGCTGCCAAGACTCTATTCATATCTGGTTTTAATTTGAAGCTTTACTTCATAAAATCAAGGATGAGCAGACACTTATATTTCTTCGAAACATGATTAATATTTATTTCTGAAAGTCTTTAGATAGGACTTTGACTTGCTTTCCAGAAACTGTAGTCCATAGTGGGTGCTTTGAGTCAGAGGGACACTATGCACCTTTGTCTAACTTTGCATGTGGCTAATCACATTTCTTTTCTACCTGTGTCTAATGTGTTAATGTCTAATCATATATGAAGCATAGTCTGGCCTGAAGCAAAGTGTGTACTCTGTGTCACCAACTATTAAGCGAGAAATTTCTGTGCCAACTAAAGGATGATGATTTCTTTTGTTTCCTTACCAACAGTAAAGACTAGATTCAATAAAAGCTGCCTAATCTCTTAACTTGAGGGAAATCTGCAGAATAACTAAAATATCAGATAGCAGAGCATCTTCTGAGGGAGTCTCTGGTAACAGAGCCATCTGGATGTTTTACTGAATGTAG
Organism: Pandion haliaetus; assembly: GCA_013401275.1. Classification (NCBI taxonomy): domain Eukaryota; kingdom Metazoa; phylum Chordata; class Aves; order Accipitriformes; family Pandionidae; genus Pandion; species Pandion haliaetus. The sequence goes on along the minus strand of VYZV01031518.1, from coordinate 5,332 downwards.
CCTTATGTATGAATTCCCATTAGGCAAGGAAGCAGAGCTATAAAAATAAATTGAATTACAAAGGGTAATGCCAGAACTGGATGCTGCAGAGGGAGACCTGCCCTCCTCCCCTTTTGTAGCATACAGTCTGTTTCCTTTCAAGGGAGTACAGCAAAAAGAATAGATGTTAAGAAAACAAGTTTGTTTCAAACAATTTAGATTATTATCCACAAGTGTCTAGGCACTGTCATGCACAAGAGAGTAAACTACAACCCCATCTTAAATTTTACTTGAGAACATACTTTTTTTTCCCTTCTCCTTCACTTTCTGTCATTTGATTGTAAGCTCTTACACTTATAAATGCAGAGCTTCCCCAGAATAACAGTAAAGATGCAGCACATTGTGATCTTGGTGGGCAAGGAGGAGGATGGAGGGCAGGAGGGGTGCAGGCAGGGCAAGGAAGAGGGGGCCATCACTGTTGCAGGCAGGGCTTGCTGCCTGGGTGGGGGGCTGCCCAGGGAAAGGCTGGGGGAAGCACCGAGGCTGGTGTGGGAAAGGCTGGCTGCCCACCCTCCCAGACCACCCCACATTGCCCAGTGCTCTCCAGGATGCAGAGCTCCTTTCAGCGTGGTCCTTCTTGGCCTTGTTATTTCACGTCTCTTTACAGGGGAGTTTTTCTAAGTTGGCAAATGGGTGACTTGTTCTGTGTCCCTTGTACTTCCTTTTAAGCACAATTAATTCTTTTAATTGATTAATATTGCATTGAGCAGTTTGCTCGGAAGGGACAGCTCTTCTGTTTTTTTGGACTAATTACCAGTCTGGATTTCTGAATGACAATACGGCTGCTAATTAATCTCACTGCAGTTCTCACAGAAAGAAACCCTGATAAGAACTTGCAATTAACATAAGGGAAAAAAAAAAGTCAAGAGTCCTGTTGTGATTTTCTGGCATCCACTCCAGATGAATATCACTATTAAATACAGAGACAAACTACTGAGTACGAAAGCCAGTAGGCTGCAAGGCTGCTCCAACCATGCCCAGACATTATTCAGTCAGGAGCTAGCTGTTATTTGTATGCCCATTCACTCTTGTTGCCCAACATTGCTTGCTACGGTTTTTATAAGCAAGAGGAAGATGAAGCAGGGCAGCACAGCAAATGTCTGACCATCCCCATAGGGAATCTCTAATACTGTCCTGATATTAATCAATATTAGCGGAAGGCTGAAAGGGGAATGTTGGCAGGGTGGGCCCCGGCTTTCACCGAGTTCGTCTGGTGTGGCTGGGGACCTGGGGTCTGTATGGGCTGCTGCCTGGCTTGGGAGCGCTCCTGTGGTGCATGACAGGGAGCACACGATGTTGGTGTTGGTGGGCAGCGGGAACACCCCATGGCTCCTTTGCTTGTCTCACAAATTGCACTCATTAGCCGTGGTGGGCAGCGCCGGCATACAGCCCAAGTATTCACTTTGCTTCTGGCAGGGGAAGTTTGCAGCCCGTGCTGACTTTCTGCTGCTGCGGCTAAGCCACTAATAGTTCCTGGAAAAGCTCATTAAAACCACCTGAGCATGTTACAGGGCTGTGTAATCTCGGCTGTATCTGTAGTGTAGATATGTCCATGCAAATAAAGGGCCAGATGCTCAGCTGCTGATGGTTTCTCCAGTCCCTGATCCACATAAGCTCTGTGAGACCAAGGTGTGTTACAGGGACTCCTCCAGCCAGGCAGAAGGGACAGGACCTGGTGCTGCTGGCAGTTTGTTTTCATTACCTTAGATTTTCCAGAACGGTGTTTCTGACCCAAAGGACCACATGCCATGGATGTTTCTGAAGAGATGAGCAGTACAAGCAGTTGCTGTGGCGGGTGTGTGCTGCTGTGGGTGACCAGAGAGCTGTCACACAGCAGGACGTACAACAAGCTTATGGAAAGTGCTGGTTTAAACCGTGCTGGTTGAATTTCATTTCTTTTTTTTTTTTATTCTCTCTGTGCTTGTAGGTCAGAAGATTCTTCACCACAGAAGTGATGTCTTAGAAACTGTAGTCCTGATCAATCCTTCAGATGAAGCAGTTAGTACTGAGGTAAGTCAGAAATACTTCACTAGATGTGTCATAAAAGCTCCATTAAGTGGACAGGATGAGAGCAGTGAAGCAGATGTAGTTGAGATGATTCTTGAATATCAGTTGTTGCCTTCCAGCTTAGTGTCTGACAAATCCCAGTACTGTCATTCAGAGTCTTAGCAGACTAAGCAGGTCCTAACTGTGTATGAAAGGACATGTTAGGAGCAAATACCATGAAAAACATCAGCCATCCCTTGATTTTCTCCATGGTTTCCCAGACTCCTGACTAAACGTCAGAGGCATAGGACAGAAACACACCTCTAATCCCAGCACTCCTTTTCTCATAATGCACCAAATTCCCTTCTTGATGGAGGCAGCTGTGGTGAAACTGCATCTGCTTTTCTTCTGCTCCTCCATTGTTCGGTAGCTTTGGATGCTTATTTTACACATGAAAAAAGTGCCTGAAGGTGCCCTGAGACAAATTTAGGTCTTTGAGAAGAATTACCAGCTATGTAGTCGTGACCCTAGGTTGATCTATCTGTCCTTCAAAAGCATGTGACATGATCAATGGACTCTGGAGAGTGCCCCAGAAGAAGACTGCCAATTCCTCATGAACTCACCAGAGTAGAGTCAAAGAACTGAGCATATAGCTCAAAGACAAAAATGACAAATTTAGCTAGTGAGACTGAAGTTGAAAAAATAGGGATAATTGCATTGCTAGCCTGTGGTGGGAAGCACTGACACAGTACCATCTCTGTTGGGAAATGAAGCAGTTCTGCATGTAGTACATAGTGAAAAATCCATTTTGTTACCAACCTGAAGTGATATTAAACACAAACAGGAGGAAGGACTCCAAAACAAATGACATTTCTGAAGTTGTAAAAGTTTAAATAAGTAAGTTACTTCAGTAAATGGCAGCTCATTCAGTAAAAAACTATTAGAGGTACTTGGTAAGGAGCAAGGGTGTCAGCTGGGTAGCAGCTCTTAATACACTCAGACATTCAGAGTAAAAAGGTATAAAGTGTGTGTGTGTGGAGGTGGGGAAGAGCCGAAGGGAATGAGAAAAGTAGGGAAATGCCATTTCTGTTGCTGTTGCTCGTCATACCTTTGATGGATGACCACAAGGAAGAACACAGTCTGAGGCCCATTAATGACTTCTGAACCCTGGCTTTACTCCTTTGGCTCTGGAAAATGTTTGGCTAGGTTACTGTTAATTTCCTCTCGGTAGACTGTGGGAGGCAATCTTTTCTTCGCTTTCATCTTGCCAAACTGGTCATGGCCAGAAGTTACAAGCTGAGATTTACCTTGGCTGCCTAAGCAAGACTCTGAGTGGACACAAGCCAGAAAAAGACAGTAAGAAAGAAGCAGGAGAATTAAATCAGAGGTTGGAATAGATGTGTTCTGCCCATTATGGCAAACAGAAAATTTTGTTTCATGTATCAAGAGATTTCCAGGTTGCATCTGCGGAGACAGTGATATACCATGGAGCACTGACTTCATCAGAAGAGGAACTTGGATGTCTCCATTCAGGAAAAACAAAGGAAAATGATATTAAAAGAAATTCCTACTAATCTGGCTGGTAATAGCCTTAGGTGGTGGTAGTCTGGGCATGGTTCTGCCCAAAGCTCCCGACATGTTCTGTCAAATGCCAAAATACCACCCAGAAGAGAGAGGCCCAAAGGGAAAGAAGCTGTAGTTCCCAAAGAACACAAGTTTCTGAACCCCCCCTGAACAGTTACTTCCTTCTGAAGAAGACCCCACTTCATTGCTCTAACACTCGTGCAACAGTACCTAAGTCTGGGAAACCACTGCTGATGCTCTTGTCTCTGTTCACATTCCACCTTTACATCCGTTGTGACTGAGGCTACATCTTGCTGTTTGCTTCCTTCAAACGATTTGGGACTTTAACCAAGGGTAAAGCTGAACAGAATCATCACCTTGCAGTATTTCTTCTGAAATGGAGTGGTCTTGAAATCAGGAGATGAATTTCTGGTAGTTCTGCAGGAAGCCTTGGTTACACCCAGACATAGAATTTATGTGCCTCTTGAAGGTCTTCCATGTGTATCATACATTATGCTCTGTAATCTGCAAGCATTTATTTAGTTTTTTTCTTGCCATAGTTTTCTAGCTTTGCAGAACGTATTTCATCATCAATTAATAAAATAGGTTGAAGGGAAATCATTTGACAGTCACATATCTGTGATTCACAAGGCAGGAAATAATTTTGCTGTTGGAAAACCTGGCGAGTCTACACATAAGTTGGCAAACTGCCCAGCACTGCTGCCAGCAACAAGAGAAAACACAGAAGAGGAAGCCAGTTCTTTTATGGTTTTAATACAGCTAAACCAGACAAGATTACAGAAACACACATCAGACAGCCAGCTGCACTTATCTATATTTTTGTCTGAAATAGAAATAGATACACTCAATCCAGCAAGGATATTGCTAAATTTGTAATTATTTAGTGCAATTAGTGACAGACCAGTATTAGTCCTGCATTTAATTAAAGGCACTTTCTGCTGCTTAGCATCAGGGTCACCTATTTAATAAAATAACAATGAAAATGTGGTAGAGTTGGCATCTTCTTTCAGATACATATCTTCAGTGCCTTTTTTCTACTGGTACTGAAAACGCAAATTGTTCAACAGAGATTCAGGTTGAGCCTCCCTCGTGTTAAATGGGAATTCTTTAGACGAACTGGTTGTTTAACAATCAATATAAAAATTTGAAAGCATAGCTTGCTAGGAGAGCTGGGGTGATTATGTCATCTCCATGGAGATAGAGCTTGGATGCAGTATCACGTGGAGTTGTTCCAGATAGACTCTGCTCATTTAGTTTAATACTTAGCCTTGTTCTGGAATCACTATTCTGGTTTAACTTAATCCCTCCTTACACAGAGGAATTAGTGCACTTGAAATTCATACCTTACCGTAAGCTGAATTGAATTTTCAGTGTTGGACAAGGCTTTTGAAGTATTTGCAAAAAATTTGCTCAACAGTACAGAACCTTACACAGGTTTTGTTT
>VYZV01031517.1:92478-103124 GCA_013401275.1 Pandion haliaetus | reverse complement strand
ACTGTCTCCCGTGGGAGGGACCCCACGGTGGAGCAGGGGATGAGTGAGGAATCTTCCCCCTGAGGAAAGGAGCGGCAGAGACGATGTGTGGTGAGCTGACTCAACCCCCATCCCCTGTTCCCCTGCTCCGCGGGGGGAGGAGGTAGAAAGCACCGGGACTGGAGCTGAGCCGGGAAGGCGGGAGGGGTGGGGGGAGTTGTTCTGATGTTTGGTTTCCCTTCCCAATATCCTTGGTTTTGTTTTTGATTTGATTTGTAGTAAATGAAATGGATTTTGTTTCTTCCCCAAGTTGAGCCTGTCTTTTGCCCGTGACCGTAAGTGGGGAGTGATCCCTCCCAGTCCTTGTCTCGACCCACAAGCCTGCCTTTGTATTTTCTCCTCATCCCAATGTGGCCAGGTGCGGGGGTGGGGGGTGAGTGCGCGGCTTCGTGGTGCTTTGTTACCAGCTGAGCTGACCTGAAACCACGACAGAGCCCAAGCTTATTTGAAAGTATATGTTTCAACTGCAAAGGGTGAATACCGTGAAAAGATATGTGTGTTTCTAGGTGTCAATACAGAAAACTCTGTACCCTATCAAGCTTATTTTTCTTTTCTGCTTTAGCAATATTTGATGGATCCTTGAAAATACATTTAGTAAAAAGCCATTTTTTCTTTGGAAAGATAAATTTTCATAGAAGTTTACTCAAATGCATCTTTTTGTTAGCAATATTATTCCTGTGCTTCATGATGCATTTTACATTGTAAAGACAAGGATTTTCTTCTGGAAAGTATTAATCCTGGAATTAAATAAGGTAACACATAGTTTTATATTTGTGTTCAGACCCCAAGTCATAAAGCACAGAGGCATAGGAGCCTTTACTAAATAGCACAAAATGAAAGACAATAAGCAAATGTTTTGTGCTAGTAGCCTTAGAAATTCCCTCTCGCTGCATCTGACTCTGCACTGTATAACTATTTATCTGGCTACTTCCTCTATAAGTTGTTAATTTATGAACACATATCTGTGGAATTATTATTGAAAGCTACTTCAATTTATTTTACTATGAAAAAAAAAAAACCAAACCCCTCTTTTTAGTATTTTTTTTAGCTGTTACAGTGGACACATGCCTTTGTGTGAATATTCATGGCTGTCTTCCCAGTAGATAATAGTTGTCACTCCCTGAACTCCAGTTTACCTACCTCTAAATAGTGTATAAAAGGAGCTGAAAAATGCAAATGGCTCTAAAGATTCTACACAACATAAGAATGAGTAACTATCAAAGACATTCTTATATATATTCATGGTTAGCTGTGGTCTGTCACTCGATACACATGAGGAAATGCAGGAATTGTTATAGTAGGCCTTTTTATTTCTATGTCCTTTCTTTAATGTTAATCTGTAGTAAATACTGCCCTGGAAAGTATGACAATTCAGTGAACATAATTTTTGGTTTTAAATTTGAAAAGCTGGGTGTAATTGCAGATTGCATTTTTTTTCTGAGATGTCAGCAATTTTTTGGTTGTTTTCAATATAAGCACTTTCATACCTTAGACTGACAACCTTGTCTGTGTGCTGGCAAAATGTCAAAGTAGCATGGAGAGACCACAGATGTCTTACTGGGTATAAAGTTTCTCCAGTACTTAACTGTGAAAATGCTGCTTTAAGATTTCTCATACCTTTCTAATCAACAATAGCCTTGGATCAGAACAATGGAAAGCAATTGCAGGTGTGCTATTCTTCCAACCCCCTGACTAGCTTAAATCTCTGCAAAGCTAATAAAGCTCTAATATTATTAATAGCAGGGATCTTTTCTAGTATAATTATTAAGTATTTGTTGTTGCTTATCTCACCAGCACTAAGGTACTGGGAAAAAATAGGACCTGCTCTGTATGAGAAGATTCATAGAAGACTGCCACAGCGTCATGCATATGAAAAGAGTTTTGCCACCAGAATGTTTTAGGTCTAATTTCCTAACAGGCAGCTTGTGTTCACCAAATTTGATTTTATTGGGTGTCAGAGAAGCACTGTGAAAAAGACCCATGCTAGAACTGCTAATGTTTTCTTCAAACTTTTTTAAACCTCTACCCAGCAATCTCCATAGAGCTAAGTGTTCTACAAACACTTCCATGTGAGCTTTTCTTTTGAAAATATTTGTGGAGTTTTCACCATGACTGGACATTAGTTCTATTCTGTAACATTTTAGCATTACACTTCACCTGACTTGCCACACTGTATATGCACTACAATACTCTATGCATCACCATTTCGTGAAGCTACCAGTTAAAGAACTAAAAAAATTCTTTGCTAATTATTCAAAAGCTTTCTAAACTAGTTAGGCTAAGAAGAGTGGAATGACAGAATAATCTCCAAGAATAAAAGGAAAATGAACCAAGATATGTTATTTTGCCTTGGCTAACAAAGTATTATTCCTTTTTTGTGGCTGCTTTCATTTTCAAACAACTGCATAAAATGAATCAACACTGGGAACATTAATTCTTCTATTTTAGTAGAAAAAATCAGTGAGTGTGCAGGGGTTTCTAAATGAATTTAGGCATGTAATTCACAAGTGTCTGAATTTCTTTTTGACTATATTCAAAAATTACTTTTTCCTTTTCCAGAATTCATTCACATGCTGAGAGAATGATCATAATCCTACAGTAGTCCAGAGTGAAGTGAGATGAATGTACAGAAAAATACAGAGTAGGCTCAGCTTTTAGAAAAAACCTTAGAAGGAGAAAACATGTGGACAATATGCTCAGTCATAAGTCTTAGGTATGTTCACATGCACATTTATATTTGTACTAGATGGCACCTGTCAACTGGCTTCACTCTTTAAATAGGCATAGGCAACTTCAGTATCAGCCTCTCTATTTCTTCATTTTTCACGTTTAAAAATTGATCTTATTATCCATGTCATCCAAATAAAAGCTAGAATTTAAAATCTAATAGAAAGTGGAGAGATGAAAGAAACAAATATGAATAAATAAATGCTATCAGTCTAAATGAGCTCCTAAACCTTTAGATAAAAAGGTGTATGAGGATAGTTAGCTCATGTAAGTTAAAATGTCTTTGTCTATATCAGTGACACTATACCTATTAATCATAGCTGAGGATCCTGTCCATACATTACTTTCAGAAGACTTGCATTCCTCTGACTATTCAGGGAGGGAGTTTTTGCCTGTTTTTTTAGCATACATTTTAAAAGTTGTATTCTGTACAGGCTATATGCTTCTCATCCTACAAATTACATGCAAGCATAGCTATTTTATTAGGTATGTGTCAAAAGAAATACTAGATTACAAATGTGGGTACCAAACAACCTTTGCCTCTGCACATATCCCTGCAAATGAGAACCCATCATTTCTCCACAGTTGAGGTATTACAGATTCAGACACTGACAATGAAAACTTTCTATTGTCTCAAACCTGATTTGTCCTTAGCATTTGCCCAAAGGGCCCTTAGCCCTCTGACTGAGGCTTTTGCATGATTAGTGGGGGAAGCTAATGCATCTGATTTTAACTAGGCCATTGAAGCAAAAGAGAATTAATGGAGATCAAACCTAACTGCTGGCTTATATGGCAGCTAGATGTTTGCCTGTTAACACACATAGAACTTTTTAAACAAGATATGTTGACCCTCCATTGTCATATTACATGACTGAAAATAAATTGAAATAAACTGAATAATGAAGTGAGTACTCTAACCCAGCTCCAAGATTACTACATTTTACCTCCTGAGTCTCATTCTCCATGCAAAGGGTATGCAACACTAAAGAAGAAATTTAGTTAACAAATGCAGTTAGCATCTCTCCTTGCTTAGAAGATCCCTCTAGGCAAAATGCTGGTCCTTTTATACTTGGCAGGGATTTTGCAATTGACTTCAATGAGTCCCAGGTTTACATGTAATTTACCCAAACAGAGCTTTATTGTATAAATTTCCCTGGAGGCACCATTGACATTTTGAAACCTCTGTGTGTTAATTTAATTTATATTTAACTATAACAATTGTTTACAGAAGAAAAAAAATACTAATGTACTTTGTCCTTGTGAATACAGTCTTCTGCTAAACTAAAATTTCAATTAGGCTACTAATGCTGTGTATTGCACTTGACATTAGTGGGACCTTCCATGCTCCCAAAACAGTGACTGTTTAAACAGTGAACTGCTCTACTTAGAAGCAAACTTGATGGATGGGTGTTAATTTGCTTCCCATACAATTGCTTTTGTGAAGTATACAGTTACAAACTGTTGACGAGATATTTGGTTGCTGACCTTCTTACTCTTCCTTAGGTTTTCAAAACTTCCTTTCTTTCTTTCTTTCTTTCTTAAATTAAACAAGATTAAAAAAAGTTTTTTTTCTTGACATTTAAATCCATGCTGAGTTCTATGAGCTTTTACCATGTGCAGGCCCACCAGCCTCAAACATATGTCAGTGAAGTTATTCAGTGTGAGTTACTAACTTGTAAGTTAAGCATTTGAGTAACGTTTGCAACACAACACATACCTTACTAGAAGAAGCACAGTACAAGCAATCCTTCTCATTTTGGGACTATAACCTGTTGTATCCAAGCTAATGTTGCAACAGGCAGTAAAGTAATCTTCTTGTGGTGTTAAAGATGATAATAATTTCTTAAAAAGTGTTTTTCAACCCCATTGCAATATTTGTTCTGCTGTAGGATCTCTCATTAGAACTTACGCTGTTTCTCCATCTCTGGCTTTCAGCTACATATGTCAAGAATGTATATCCTCGCATCTTTTTGATGAAAACTGAGCAAATTCTCTTGGTAATGTTATATTCAGAAAACTTTCTGCAGGAGGTTAGGGAAGCAGACAAGCCACACAATATCTACTTTGAAAATCTGTCATCTGCAGCTTTCTCTACACCTGTTGCCCATAAACCAGAGTGCAATGCTTTTTAATTGTGAATGGCCAGTTTTGTCTAGAATGTCATCTTAGAATTACAGAATACCACCAAAGTATTGACCCCTACCTAAGTAGGCAGCCATCTTGAAAAAATGATCCCTTCTTCAGCTTAGTAAAATATTCGTTCAGACCTTAAGTCACAATCTATTTTCCTATGGTCTCCTAGTACACAGGGTCTGGGAAAACATATGGAAGAGGTCCCAAAGAAACGGAGCATGTTATTTCATTTGGGTGCTACCAGTGAGATTCATTGTTTTCTTATAATCACCATCAATATACCTGCCAAAATCCCCATTTATCTCAAATCTCTTACTTTGAAAATTTTAGTTTTGTAGGAGAATGAATATGGAAAAGATTTTCCTGTGGCGTTTGATTGTCAATTAGTTTCCTTCTCTGCAATGGTGATTTAAAATATGTTAACAGCCTATGTATTTGAGGAATTACCTTATTGACAATTGGTAACAGGATGACATTAACTAGTACCTGGTTAAAAGGTAGCATTTTGTTTTATAACGATGTATTACATAAAAACATTCCTGGAGTGATAGCTCCGTTGGTACATTATACAATTATAGCTTAACATAGCACCAGAGTGCTCTGAGGATCCACTGCAGACATATACTGTCAGAGCACTGGAATCTTCTTTTTTTTTTATGAATCAAAACTAAATCCTTGCTTATGCTGAGAATACAACTATAGTCAAACTTATGGTACAAAGTTCAAGATTTTGTTAATTTTTGAGGATTTACATGTGAGGTTGAATAGTAAAATATTTCAGATGAAATTAGAAACATTCTGCCTAAAGAGTGTATGTAGCCCCATAAAAGAAAAAAACTTTTCCCCACTTTCCTGTCCAAAGTCCCTACTTCATTATAGCCTTATGCAAAGAGAGGGAGAAACAAAACGATGACTCAGTAGACAGCACTTTTAAGAGACCTACTTTTTGTGCTGTTGATCTAAGTATTTCTAGAAAGCATACTAACATATGAATTAGATTTGTTACAAACTTCCTATGACTGCAAGCCTGATCTGGAAATCTTGCCAGAATAAGTTTCTGAAATTCCAATATGTTTTTGTATTCTCAATTTTCTACCTCTAGTTCAAAATTCCAGCTAAGTCAAAAACTCAGGAAAGTGACAAGGAGAGTGTAAACAGATCAAATCCGGATGTGGTGTTTGCTGGGGCAATATGGTAGGACACCCTTATTTTCTCCAAACCATCAAACTCATCTCCCAGTTTGCAGAAAATACTGTCAAAATCTTGTAGGGGAAATACAAAGTTGGAATGGATCCTGTCTAAGAGAGGCTCAAACAAGATCATCAGGGAAAATATTCAGAAAGATTGCTCCAGAGGTAAAATAAGATAAAGATTTCTTCCTTCTCAGCTAAACGAAGTGGTCCATGGGAATTGCATAGAGAGAAGGCTGGAAAAGCAACACAAAGCCTAAGATCAACGAACGCCTCATTTTATTATTATCCAGATAATTATCTGAAACTTTTAATTTCCTGATAATCTTTTTTTCAACTTCACCACATTCCCAGTGGCTTCCACCTTACTAATTATTTTTCCCTCAATTTCCAGAACCCCAATGTCCCTTTCCAGCCTGAAGCATGATATCTGAAATGGGATTGAAATGCGTTCATTTAAAGTGCTTGTTACTGCATGCTTATCAGACATGCCAACAATGCTGCTAGAAGTTGAAAGAAACAGATTAACAGCTTATAGGACACTGTTGAATAAAATATGGCCCACAAATGACTTAATAAACTGCAAAATACAGCAAGTAGAAATCATGCATTGCTGATAAAGATCCTGCAGGTGAAAGCTCAATTTGGAAAAAGTTCATTTATTTGGTCTCTGTGTAGCTCATTTGCCCAGAAGGGGGAGAGTATTTGCAAACACAGCAGAAAAAACCATCATGAAGCTTTGAGTTTTTTGGTGCAAAAATTTAAAACTCTAGTTTAGAGGTTGAACATATGAAGTACAAGTTCACCAAAAGCTCAAAAAAATCTATGTTATACCAAAAATTCTTAAATATGTGTAAGGCTTTAAAGACCCTCTAAGTTTAAAAGTTATTAGCCATGACAAAGTAACACAGCTTGTTTGATTGCTTTGGCATCCCCCACTCCCCCCCAAATGATATTAAATTATGAATTATTAATGGTAAGGTTAGTTTACATTTTGTATTAAATTATTAAATATACCCGCTGAATAAAAAGTTCCTTAGTCATTAGTTTTCAATTCAGGAAAAAAAAAAACCCAGTAAACAAATAAGGAGAGGTGTTTCTGAGAATTCACACCACTGTAAATGAATGTAGAATAAGTAGAGATGGGGACTTGTCCTGGTTTCAGGTGGGATAGAGTTAATTGTCTTCCTAGTAGCTGGTATAGTGCTGTGGTTTTGAGCTAGGTATGAGAAGAATGTTGATAACACACTGATGTTCTCAGTTGTTACTAAGTAATGTTTAGTCTAAAGGCAAGGATTATTCAGCTTCTGATGCCCAGCCAGCAAGAAGGCTGGAGGGGCACAAGAAGTTGGGAGGGGACACAGTCGTGGCAGTTGACCTAAAGTGGCCAACGGGGTATTCCATACCACGTGATGTCACGTCTAGTATATAAACTGGGGGGAGTGGGGGCGGGAGGGATTGTCACTCAGGGACTAACTGGGCATCAATTGGAAGGTGGTAAGCAATTGCATTGTGCATCACTTGTGTATTCTATTTCTTTTATTATTACTATTGTCATTTTATTAGTGTTGTCATTATCATTATTAGTTTCTTCTCTCCGTTGTATTAAACAATTCTTACCTCAACACATGAGTTTTACTTCTTTTCCTGATTTTCTCCCCCATCCCACTGGATCGGGGGGAAAGTGAGTGAGAGGCTGTGTGGTGCTTAGCTGCTGACTGGGGTTAAACCACAACAGGATTTAAAACTAAAGGGAAGTAGATAACCACTGGGATACCTTCCTTCCTGAGATGAATCAACAATAACTTTCTGTCTCTGGAGGCCTGAATTGAAAGCTCATAACGAGTTAATAGTGGTGATCTCTGACTTCCCCATTTAGCTAGCATTTGCACCATCAAACAATCAAAAAAAAATTGACAGAATTACCTGATGTGACTGACAGGAAGCAGAGGGTTAGCAATAGCAAGGGACCAGAATAGGAGGAGTATGACAGGCCAAAACTGAGGAATATTGACAGGACCATGTGGGAAGACACACAGTGCAGCTGTCTGCAGTGTGCTGAGCACTAATTAGTGCCATTAGTTTCTCATTTTCAGGAGTCAGACATCCAGTACACAGGTGTGTACTATAAAACCCGCATCTTACCAACAATAAAGATCTTGAATGGGGACAGGAGAGGGGCTGTGGTGACTCGTGCTGGGGATGGCCAGTGGCCGGCAGGGATGACAGCCAGGGAGTCCGGCTGCTTGCCTGTGATGGAACAGCTGCTGTGTTGGGTTACTGCGCCTGTTTACCCTAGATGAGACTGCTGTGACACCACCTTGAAGTCACAAAGACAGGGACCTTCTGATGATGGTTCCTGCATGAACGTGGCCCTGGGTGGCTTTGCCTGACCCCTGCAGCCTGAGTCACTGGATGGCAATACAAATTTTCACTGTAATGCATAAGCTTCTCTTGCATTGGATTCTTCAGACCACAACTTATGGTACGTAAAGTGTTAAATGTTTTTAAAGATACTATAGTAATCTGCCTCATCATAAAATTTCCCTGCAGCAGCTCTCTACTGAAAACCATTTTGGCTTTTACCTTCTAACATTAGATATGACACTGAAAGTGAAGAAAACCTTTTGTTGCCTTTTCATTCTATGAAAGACGTCACTTGGTCTAAGGGTGAGCTAGCAATCTGCTTAAACAGTTTCTTGCCTTCAACCAAAAGGTAGGTGTGTGAATGTGTCTATTGCTATGGCAAACTCCAGATCATGGACTAGTACTTATGACGTAATTATCTTTGGATATTTGACAAGGAATTGCTAAGCACCCATTTGTTTGTTAAAAGGCAGCATCTGTAATGGTTCAGCATCTGAGGGGGTCAGCTGAAAAAGAGCAGCTTTTGTTGAAATATAATTACAGAAATAGACTGAAATATGTTTACATAATGAAACATGCTTTCTTGTGACAAGACAGAAGTGTGCATATTCATAACAAAAGGTTTCTAAATATAAATGATTTAAGGATCAATACAAGGAGCAAGGAGATGGATATTATAATATGAAAATTTGTATAGTGTGGCATCTCCAAAGAGATATATGGAGAATTTCTCAGGTCTGGGACTTTATCATAATAATTAGTTTAATAAAGTTGTTATCTCTGCAGAGAAGCTAATGATTATAACTGTTGTAATGCTGTTAACTGTCTTCAATATTCCCTCTCTTACCAAATCAGAACTAGGTTCAGTTTAATAAATTGATAATAGTGGGTAGAAAGGGACTGAATGGCAGGGTGAAGGAGAAAACTATGTTGTTAATATTATTGCATGTATATTGTTAATATTATTGCAGGCATAACACTAGACTAGCATAAAATGAGCACCCAAAACAGCTACTTTGGAATAAGATGAACAGTGTCAGATGAATCACTGCAAGTGAGTACCCAAAGTCACATAACGTAGTTGAGCTAACGATTGAAAACAATTCAGTTGCCCAATAGCTGTCCAGTATGTCAAATAACCAACAGGTTGTTTGGGGTTTTTTTAAATCATCTTTTTATTCACAGGAGACTGGCTCATACTGGGAAGTGAAGGTCTCAGTAACAGAACTATCTTTTCATATCTATAGGATATGTCTCTTCAGACTGCTTGGTACTCTCCTGGAGGCACCAATTTTGGACCCATGAGGAATTCCACAGTGGATGTTTCTTCTCTGTCAAATCATCCTCCTCTCCCAGCTGTCTCACTCACTAGTATCATCTTGCTGTAACATTTGAGATGGAAATAATATGGGTGGAAAAATCAGACTGTAAAGGCTTCTTAATTGGCTTACCTCGGAAATACATAAAAAAATCATTTTGAGGTAGCACTAGTCAGTAACTGCAATTTTGTATAGATTTCCAAGGTATAATGACCACAAGAAGAATTTTTCAACTAGGCATTTACAAGCAATTAATTACACACGAAATACCAAAAAATACTGTCATAGCAATCATGGTAAGTTAATTAACAAAAGGCAAAGTGGGAATAATTTTGGTGTTCATCTTTCTAGTAAGACTAAGTGCCTTTGCTTAATATTTAAAACTAGTCATTAAACCAAGAGGGAAACATGTATAAGACAGAAAACACAACCAGGATAGCTTTTATTTCAACAGGTCTGGTGCAGATACAGTGAATGCATGGTGATACAGATTTAACACTTACTAACAGCACATATTCTTTATCAGGCTTGTGTTACTGTACTGAACACTATTCTTCTATGTTTTTTAAGGTAAAATGAGACTTCTCAGCAGTGGTGTACACATGCTACAAACCCTTCTGTTCGCCAAATCAAGTTTTTTGAGACTCCTCACCTGCCCCTTGGATAAACACTACTGATTGTTGCAATTAACAGTTTGCATTTCAGAATGAGTAGTTCAGCATAAGCATGATTTTGAGTCCTCTTTTCTTACTCTGTGTTATGGGTTTCTGTGGCGCGGTTTTCCTTGGGGACAGGGGAGGGGGGCTGCAGAGGTGGCCCCTTTAAGAAGCTGCTAGAAGGTCCCTGGCACCAAAATGTCGGACCCGCCTCT
>VYZV01031517.1:79035-92228 GCA_013401275.1 Pandion haliaetus | reverse complement strand
GGTGGAGCAGGGGACGAGTGAGGAATCTTCCCCCTGAGGAAAGGAGCGGCAGCAACGAAGTGTGGCAAGCTGACCCAAGTCCCGGCCCCTGTTCCCCTGCGCCGCCGGGGGGAGGAGGTAGAAAGCACCGGGAAGGGAGCTAAGCCGGGAAGGCGGGAGGGGTGGGGGGAGGTGTTCTGATGTTTGGTTTCCCTTCCCAATACCCTTGTGTGTTTGATTTGATTTGTAGTAAATGAAATTGCTTTTGTTTCTTCCCCAAGTTGAGCCTGTCTTTTGCCCGTGACCGTAAGTGGGGAGTGATCCCTCCCAGTCCTTGTCTCGACCCACAAGCCTGCCTTTGTATTTTCTCCTCATCCCAACGTGGCCAGGCGTGGGGGTGGGGGGTGAGTGAGCGGCTTCGTGGTGCTTTGTTACTGGCTGAGCTGAAACCACGACACTCTGACAAGAATATTTTCTTACATAGTTGGTCAGACTGTGCTTACTGGCTGAGGAAACTGAATTTACATTGTGCGAGTGGAGCTGTGCTGCAAGGATCAGCCTACCTCAAAGAAAGTCACCAGTTAAATAATTTGTGGGTCTCATGAACATCTACTCTTTTTGAATCTATGAGATACACAAATATATCAGGGTGAATTAAACAACCCTTTCCTTAAGTAACCAGTTTCATCATAAAGAGTAGAAATTAAATAAGAAAATTAATTAGTCATCCAGCAGTGGTTTAACAATTCGTCTACTAAAAGCAGATAGCAACTTCCTCTACAAAATTAATTCATAGGAGACGATGCCATTTAAGACTAACAAAGGCTAAAGTTTCTATTTAAGGATTACACCACAAAGGACCTATGAGGTCAGAATAGCTCTGCATACAAAACAAGAACAAAATTATAAATCTGAGATTTCAATTCCCACTAAATGTTGATAAACCTAAGAGGAAATCTGAGTTTAATTTGAAGAAAAGATACCTCTGAACATGTTCTGGAATATGCTGTCACAAAGTCAAAAGTGGAAAACCTTCAAGTTGAGGAAAAATCATAAGCTTATATACATAGAAGCATAGCACATATTCATAAGTTAAAACTAGCCAAGCGATCTCATGAAGGTGCTGAGAAAATGAAAGGATGACAGCTACAGATATGTTAAATTTGGTAAGCCATGACAGAAATATGCTTTCTTCTTCCCAAAAGAAAAGAATATAAAATGTTCAGCAATGAACAAGCAGCAGCATGCTCTGATCCAATCACTCAACTACACAGCACAGCTCTTTCCTGTTCATCCCTGCCAGCAAGCCACCTATCCACAGCAATCAGACCGAAAAAACAGAAGCAGAGAAGAACATCATGAAAAAGCAGCCTTCCACTTCAGTACCACAGATTAATTTTGCCAAACTGCTCATAGCAAATGAGATTAATGTTTTCATTATCATCACTTTAGTTTGATACCGAATTGTTTACAGTATACTGATGGGTTATCCTGTTAGTAAACTGTCTTGGACTTAGTTTTGTGGACAGGGAGGCTTAACCTGACAATTAAATAGAAATGCTAAGATTGATTGGAATTCAGCATTCATAATGGTCATTTATGTCCCAAGACTCTTCCTTGAACTATTCCTTCTGAGAAAGTAAGATGGATCACGTCTCTCAACCTTAAAGACTTAAAAATTGAAATGCTAAGTGTGAGCCTCCATTACTTTTGGGAATAAGGTTCTTCAATTTTTTCCAAAGCAAGTCTGCATAAAAAAAAGTATAAGCTCTGCTGAAAGCTTCCACAAAGAAGACATAAGAAAGATTATAATTAAAGCAATCTTTATGTGCCCATGTCCTTATTTCTTTACCTTTTCTCCTTTAATAAGCATATAGTCATGATTAATGACCACCTGTGTTTATTTCCCTATGTTTTTTCTTTTAATCACATTGTCTGCTAAAGCATGATAGGACCTCACTTTAGCTTGTGCTTAAATAGAACAAGTCATTCCCTGGATCAGTAAAATTTAGCTCCCAATTTTTGCCTTCCTTTACATTATGAATTACATTTGTTCTTTTAAAATAAAAGCACTTGCCTGTCAGGCTGCCAAGTTGTGTATATCATGCTAATGTTACATTTATTCTGTTTTAGGAAAAGAGTGGACTGATGTAAGTCAACAGAAAGAATGTAGTCAGCTGACTTGCATCTACAACACTACTCTCACCATAACAACAATAAAACCCAACAGTTAATTACAACTGATAGTTCTAGTAACTGCAGTTAATCATCTGACCCATGATCTTTTACAAGTTACCAACACAAAACACATTTCATGCTTTTGCACTGGATGCTGTAGGCTGGATTCATCAGACCATTACACCTGAGTAAAAATAGTATGATGATAAATTATCAGGCTCAATACTAGTATAGCTAAATTCAAGAAGAAGATTAAAATAACATTGGTGGCTTCATGTACTTCAGCAGGCACGGTGTCTTCTAATATGAGTAGTATGCATTTAAGTCAATACCTGGTATTGACTTTAAAATGTATTTGGGAATTATTCCCTGCTTTAAGCTTTTATTTTAGGCATCCAGGCAAAATTGAAAAGTGATGCCACTCATTTTCTCAGTGCTTTTGTAGGCTATGTACAGTTTGTTGGATGATTAAATGGCATAAAGTGAAAGAAACACTACATAATGTGCTCTACTGTTAAACATACTAAGCAGGAATGGTTGTGCATCTTATTGCAATCACATCCAAGGAAGCAGTACTCCCTTCCCCAAAAGACACAGAGATTAAGGAAAACTGGTATGCAACCAATTAAACATACCTGTTAATAATAAATTTGCTTTTAAGTATCTATAAGTAGCTTTGGTTTCTCTGGTGCACTATTCCTGGTCAGGTGCAGTATTGATTGTTCTGCACTGAAGCTATTTTTTCCTCATTACCTTTCCAAACTTTTCCTTGCCTCAATTTTCTTCAGATACGAAAGCTGAGCAAGATTATGTGAGACTTGTTGCTTAGCAACACTCCTATTCCTAAAATGATAATGGCTGAGCACTCCATGTCATCTTCTTGTGAAGGATGTCAGATATTCCTCCCTTTGCTCCACAATATTTCAGGACCTCTCTCTCTCTCTCTCTTCTCCCCTCCCCCATTTTTTTAAAAAAAGTAAAATGATAATTAGTCACAATTTCACAATATATATTATGCTGCCATATGCAACTTACATACTATTTAAATTTAAGGCATCTCTATTTATGTTTTATCTCCCTTCAGAGAGGGAAAATGTACCTAGAAGTGTTGACCACCAGCAAAATGAGTGGAGGGATGGGAGAAGGGAGGAGAGAAGCAGAAAGTTTTGGGGAGAGGAAATCCCATCCTTTATTGCTCTCAGAAATATTCTTACCCTTCAAAGAGGATTTTTGGCACTTCTAGGAATAATAGATGCGTGGCACCTTGAGTCCTATAGAATTAGAGTGCAGAGGCTTACAGAAAAATGAACGTTCTATTTGAGAAGTGTTAAAATTCTGGTTCTTTTAAAAAAAAAAGTTAGTGGTTCATTCTTAATCAATTCATCTCTCTTTAAAACACAAAGAGCAGTCCATTTAAATTCCTGCTATAATTGTCCATAAATAAAAATGCTTCTTTCTTAAACAAATTAACATGCCACTTAGGGGAAGAGTGTACATCCTGTACAAAACAGATGACAGGTCCTATGGGGGAATAATTTTAACAAACACTGAGAGAATATGAATGACAAGGAAAATAAACAGACATGGGACAGGCAAAAAGCCTCAAAGATACTGAAAAAATGTTGGCAAAACAAAGCAAGTCACTTTCTGCCATAAGTCAGAAGGAGGCCTTAAATGGGCAAAAATGTATTCTGTCTGTGAGCCCATGTCTGTATGAATTCAGGTGTTCACTGACTTCGCCAATGGTGGGGACAGCATACGCCTGCATTGCTAGGAATATATGATCAAGCAAGTCCTATAGGAAAAAGAAGAAAAAAGAAAAAAGAAGAAAAAAAGGGGAAACAGTGTCTGAGAACTGCCAAGCGTTTCTCATTGTTAGAGGATAAATTGATTTCAACCAGTAGTACAGAGGTAACTGAAGCACCCTGGTTTCCAAAGAGACCTCTTCTGCATACAGATGTCAAAGCAATCCTTGTACAGTCTTCCCTGTGATGGGAGAATCAATGTGCCACTTACGAATATCTCCCAGCTCCAACTCATCAAGGACAGTCGACACAGGAGGACTATAGAGATGCTGTTTGTCACTGTAGAGATAAAATTTGTGTGGCCGAAGTTTAGTTAGAGTTCAAGCTGGCCAGCACTGTGAAGGACAAAAAGGCTTTTTTAAATAAGATAACAGCAAAAGGCGGATCAGAAATAACATTGGTCCATTACTTGACAAGGTTGATTACCTCACAGATAGGAATGTTGACAAAGCAGAGACATTTACTGCCACCTTTGCCTCTGTCTTCAACACCGATGATGACTTCTCTCCATTATTTTGCAATGGTCTTGGGAGTCTGGAGAGGTCCCAGTTGACTAGAAGCTGGCAAATGTTGTCCCAGTTTTCAAAAAGTGTAAGAAGGAAGACCCTAGCAATTACAGGCCTGTCAGTCCCACTTCAGTGCCTGGCAAAATTATGGAGAAGGTTATTCTGGGAGTTACTAAAAAAGACCTGAGAGACAACACAGTCATTGGTCATAGCCAGCACGGGTTCACAAGAGGAAAGTCCTGCTTAACTAACTTAATTTCATTTTATGACAAGGTCACCCATCTAGTTGACCAAGGGAAGCCAGTAGATGTGGTGTTTTGGGATTTTAGCAAACCTTTTGATACTCTCTCTCACAGTATCCTTTTGGATAAACTGTCCAGTACGCAGCTAGAAAAGTCTATAATACATTGGGTGAACAATTGGCTGATGGTTTGGGCTTAAAGAGCTACAGTAAATGGGGCTACATCAGGCTGGTGGCCAGTCACCAGTGGGGTCCCCAGGTCTCAATTTTAAGGCCAGTGCTCTTCAATTTTTTTATAAATGATCTGGACAAAGGCATCAAATGCACATTAAGTAAGTTTGCCAATGATACTAAATTGGGAGGAGCTGTAGACTCCCTCTAGGGTAGAGAGGCCTTACAGAGGGATCTGTATAGATTAGAGAGCTGGGTAATCATCAAGCATATGAAATTTAACAAGAGCAAGTGCCAGATTCTCCATCTGGGATGGGGTAATACAAATTGGGATATTAGAGGCTGGAGAGCAGCCCCACAGAGAGATCTGGACTTTTGGGTTGATGGCAAGTTGAATATGAGTCAACAGTTTGTCCTGGCAGCCAAAAGGGCCAGCCAGGTCCTGGGGTGCATCAAGCACAGCATAGCTAGCTGGTCAAGGGAGGTGATTATCCCACTTTACACTGCACTGGTGCAGCCCCATCTTAAGTCCTGTGTGCAGTTTTGGGCGCCTCAATATGAGAAGGACATCAAACTATTGGAGTGTGCCCAGAGGAGGGTGACCAAGATGGTGAAAGACCTCTAGGGCAAGACATATGAGGAGCAGCTGCCGTCACTTGGTTTGTTCAACTTGGAGAAGATAAGCTGAGGGGTGACCCCATTGCAGTCTACAACTTCCTCAAGGGGGGAAGCAGAGGGGGAGGTGCTGATCTCTCTCTGGTGACCAGTGATAGGACAAGAGGAAATGGAATGTAGCTGGGTCAGGGGAAGTTCAGATTGGACGTTAGAAAAAGGTTCTTATGAGGGGCAGCTGAGGGAACTGGGGTTGTTTGGTCTGGAGAAAAGGAGGCTGAGGGGAGACCTTATCACTCTCTACAACTACCTGAAAGGAGGTTGTGGTGAGTGGGTGCTCGTGTCTTCTGTCAGGTGGCTGGTGATAGGATGAAAGGAAATGGACTCAAATTGCAGCAGGGGAAGTTCAGATTGGATATTAGGAAAAATTTCTTTACTGAAACGGTTGTTAGGCATTGGAACAGGTTGCCCAGGGAAGTGCACGTGGAGTCACCATCCCTGGAGGTATTAAAAAAGCATGCAAACAAGGCACTTCATGACATGGTTTAGTGGGCATGGTTGATGGTTGGACTCGATGATCTTAAAGGTCTTTTCCAACCTAAATGATGTGATGATTCTTCACTGAGAGGGTGGTTAGTCACTGGAACAGGGTCCCCAGGGAAGTGGTCACAGCACCAAGCCTGTCAGAGTCTAAGGAGCATTTGGACAGTGCTCTTAGTCATATGGTTTATTTTTAGGTAGTCCTGCAAGGAGAAGGGATTTGGACTTGATGATCCTTATGGGTCCCTTCCAACTTGAGATATTCAATGTTTCTATGATTTGTCTGCCCTGAGGGCCGGGGGAGGGATCTAGCACTGAGGGGTGAGCACTGAGCCCATGTTATGATAGGGATGATATCCGTGCTTCTCTACTGCTGGTAATCCATGTCCATGAGTGAGCAAGTTACTGTGAGGCCCTGGTCTGGGCAGTCTGCATCTGGCAGTAGTGAAGAAAAGACTGTGAGGATATTATTAGGGGCAGCTTGGAGGCCTGGACTGTATTGGATTTTCATCTTCCATACCTTTTCATCTTATGACTATTAGACTGAGACTTGGCTCTCTATACCCAGGACCTTGGTGGTCCATAAGAAATGCAGTTTGGCTTGCACCTAACAGACAGCACACACTGTACGCTGTTAAAGAAGTTGCCTTTGTCCTTTGTGGTGAGAACATCTTTGGCAGTTAATTTCTGCCCCCTTCTTCTGCCCGCTTCTCTAAAGGCACCTGAAAAATCAGACAGTTATAAAAATGCATGCCTCAGAGCTTTACTAAAAAAATAAATAAACAAAATTAACAAAAATCAAGCCTTTAAATGCTTTCTTAGCCTGAAAACTCAAGGTCAGATCCTCTCAACATTGAATTATGATTATCTGTCTAGTCATCACTCTTACTACCCTTTATTGTAAGTCTGAATATGTCCTTTGAATTTCCAGTTTTCTTAACAGATTCTTAAAAGCATTGCTACACTGTGATCCCATTATTCCACATTTCTTGGCTCAGGAGCATCAAGTTATTAACTATGTTATTAACTCAGTAACTTTTTTAGTCTTTGTCAAACTTTCTTCAATGCAAAATGGTTTTCTCAATGTCTTCCTCTCTGTGCCATAAAGCTGATATCTACCAAGGAGGTGTAGGCTACCAGAAAGAAGGAGAGATGTCTTTGTATTGTGGGACTTTGTCAGTGGCTGTGACACCCTTTACTTCTGCAGTGATCTTAGCAGTATTTTACCATATATATATCTAGTATTTTTAGTGATTTTATCCTTTTACGTTATGTCTCTTGATCATGGCAAAGTCAGGCAATCCTTTCCTTCCTCTATGACAATTTGGTGAGGAGACCCCAGACAATAAAAATATCTTCACCAACCCAGATATAAAAAAATCTAGCAGAGAAGCTGTGAAATGTAAATCATCTAGAGCTCATCTTTGGAGGCTGCCCAAAACATGGTTCCAAACCCAACAGACAATAACTTTTTTTTCTGAAACAGGTCTACACATATTCAAGTTTTTAAACCATTTTTTTTTTCTCTGTGTATATTTAGAATAAATCTATTTGGACTATGGAATTCATATGGCCCTTCTTACTTCTCAAGGATTTCTAGCATCCTTCAGTTATTCCCCTAGCTTAGATGTGAATTGCTATAACTCTTCTCCCACTGTTCCATTGAGGGACAGCATGTCAGCCAGGGTCCTCAACAGGAAAGTGAGAAAGTGTGCTGCTTTTGTCTAGGACAGAGTTAATTTTCTTCATAGTAGCTAGTATGGGGCTATGGTTTGGATTTAGGCTGAAAACAGTGTCGATAATACAGGGATGTTTTCATTATTGCTGAGCAGTGCTCACACAGAGCCCGTCCTTTCCTGCTTCTCACCCCACCCCACCAGCGAGCAGGCTGGGGATGCACAAGAAGTTGGGAGGGACACAGCCAGGACAGCTGGCCCCAACTGACCCAAGAGATAATCCAGACCATATGACGTCATGCTTATCATATGAAGCTGGGGGAAGAAGAAGGAAGCGGGGGACGTTCGGAGTGATGGCGTTTGTCTTCCCAAGTAAATGTTATGCATGATGGAGCCCTGCTTTCCTGGAGATGGCTGAACACCTGCCTGCTGATGGGAGGTAGTGAATGAATTCCTTGTTTTTTGTTGCTTGCATGTGTGGCTCTTGTTTTACCTATTAAACTAACTTTATCTGAATGCACAAGTTTTCTTGCTTTTATGCTTCCGATTTTCTCCCCCATCACACCGGAGGGGAGTGAGTGGCTGGGTGGCACTTAGCTGCTGGCTGGGGTTAAACCATGACAGAAACACAGGATAAGGGTCATCTCCGGAAAGCATAACAAGCTTTTTTTGCAGATGGACCTCCACCAGAAATCTACTGTTTTAATGTAAGGAAAAATTGGCTCCAAGGACCAGTAGAATCCAGGGCTTGCAAAATCTCTTTCAATTAGTGATTTATTTAGGTATTACTGTGGGTGTAGAGGAGAAGCTCTCTTCATGGAGGGTTTGCTTTACTGGGTCAAGGAGGATGAAATTACCAGTGTGGTACATGTGCAGCACTTGTGATTGTGCTGAGGTTTGGTTTTGACCTCAGAAGGCACAGGTGATATCCTTGACTGTTATTCCACCTCAGATCCTTGCCCTCTGCTAATCACTGAGGTGCCAATATAAGCAGAGGTGGCTGGAAGCAAGATCTGCTCATCATCGCCACAGAGCTTCTGTAAAAGGTCCAAGGTCATAGTAATCTTGTCTTTGCTGCTGGCTTTCCAGCTATGCCTGAGTGCACTCCATCCTGCAATCATGTTATGCATACCTGACACAATCATGTTATTCATCCAGTGGAAGAAGTTCAGTGTTCACTTAAACACTTCACATGGCCTACAATTTTCCAGGCAGGGCATTTGACCCAAGTGGCCAGAGAATATGTAACTTCAGCCATGATGCAGACAGGTATCTTCAAGCCAGCTAAGGTGGGAGCAATACAAATACCAAATTCCCATGACAGAGGCTTGAATGCTTGCTAGGTATCTTGAGGCTTTGATAGTGTTCTTGCTTACAACAAAGGGAGTCCTGGTAACGTAAGGACAATTTGCTATCATGGTGGTATGGTGCTGGGTGATCCACTCTTTTCCAGCTGATATAAACATTTAGTAATTACCTCAATGTTTTGGCCCTCTGTACTTTGACAGTAAAGCTGTCTGCTATTCGTCCACAGGTTTGCCTTTGCGCATCACCTTCTTTGGCTTCCTTGCTGTTAAAACAATAGATATAACTGCATGTGTGATACAATTCTTAGAGTCTAATGTAGGCCCCAAATCATCTATTTATAAAAGCTACTAGGAAAAAAGCTGTTAAAATGATCTTCCACTACTTTTCTGGAAAACTGAACCATGCTTTTCATGGTTTGCTTTCCTCTATTATAGAGTCAGCCCAAGTCAACAGCTCTTTTCTAGAAGATAGTAGATGCAGCAGCACACACAAAAAGAGGACTTTAAAAAGAGTGAATTGATGCTGCCTGTTTGATGTATTAAACAAAGGATGTCACTGTAATATTAAAGACACTCTATGTACCAGGAACTTTGTATTCTGACAGAATATATGATGAGCAAAATAAAACAAGAAAAAGTAATTTTCACAAGTGTATTTTAGCTGCTCAAATGACCAGCTGCAAAATGCATAGCATTTTGTATTTCAAAGGTAGAAAGAAGAAAAACTCTCCCCTTTACTTGTTCATCTCTGCATCTTGTACTCTGTTTTTCTTTTTCTACTTACAGTTACCATGGCCTTCTCTGCAGAGCTTTCACAACTAATGTTTTCATTTTGGCTATGTACAGTCATAACCTGTATTTACTCAAAGTCTCCTGTTGCTTAAATTAATGTGGCCTGCTCTACCTAACTATATATTAAATGAACCTGTATGTTGACAATGTGACTGACAGAATCATTAGTGGTTTAAGGTGTAGCTGCCTCTCATCTTCCACTGACCTCTTCCTCACTGTCAAGTTTCTTTCAACATTTCTACCACAACATTCAGCTGTGACAGTTACCTATTCAGCTGNAAAAAAAGAGAGCGAGATTCCATGTTTTGGGGCAGCAGGTTTTTTGGCTTGGTTTGGTCCATCTTCAGATAGAACTTCTTCTTGGTTCCCACTGCAGCTGTACAAACAGTGTCTCATGGTGTAATGATAGGGGGATGTAAAAAATGGGAAGCAAACAGAGAAATGAAAGTTTGTGCAGGACACGAGTTGTTCCCTGAGACTGAATGTTGTAAAGAGCTTTAAAAAATCACAGCCCCTCTGTCCCTGTTACTTCCCCAGAGTCAGTACCTATTGAATTGAATATTGAATAAACTTACCATACCACTACGAAAACTTTTGTGTGAGCAGAAAGCAGTGGTCAAAGGAGCTAGCAGGCAGAAACAATGACAGTTTATGTCATGACAGCTGTCAAAAGTTTGTTTGTAAAACAGCACTTAAACATTAATCTTTCTAATTTTGAAGTCATTATAAGGCTGGTAGAAATGGTAAGGTATCCAGTCCACCAGATGGAAATCCTCCTGTATTATAAATAATTGCAAATAATGAGAAGACTTGGGCGTCACCTGCACTTGCAGCAAGTTTTGAACTAAAGGCCTTCATACAAAAGTCATAAACCCTTGTTAGGAAACTTTTACTGTCAGCTGTAGCAACAGTTTATTTGTCTCCCAGACAGCAAAGGGATTGGGAGGGGAGAAGTCACTCCACAGTATGGGTACACAGATTTTCTCTAGCTTCCCAACACTTATAGCCAGATTGCACAGACAAGAGTTGACTATTACAGCAAATCAGACACCCAGCCTGAGTTTACACACTTATAAAACCATTAAGGCCCCTACTTTTACCTGTAAGTACCAAAACTATTTGGCAGATCTGGCTACTGCATATGCAACCTTTGAAAATGATGCTGTTGATTTTGAAATTGTGCTCTCTGCCTCCATTTCATTTCTTCTCTTTATCCACTTGCACCCATGAAAATGAAGCTGAACAAAATATTCTTGGTGTGTTTAAAGTAGGTGAGCATGTTGATCATATACTTGAGAATTTCTGTACAGCTCCAATAATTTCATTACTTTACATTTTAAAGTCGATCATTTTGCTCTTGGTGTATCTTCTGGGTATTTTAGTTTTATTGCATGTGAAAGAAATCCTGCATCCATTATTTCTTAACACATTTAACACAGCTTCTTGTAGAATTCAGGAAGTACCTTGTTAACTTTCTCTTGTTTTGTCAAAATATTATTTAGTTTAATACATTTTCAATCTCTTTTTTTAATTATTATTGAATTAATGGGTTTTTCTTCCCTTAGTTTTTTTTTTTTTTACTGGAAGTCCTGCTTTATCTCTTCCTTCAAAATCTTTTTTTTTTTCTTCCTTCAGCTTGTATAATGATAATTTTAGTTTCATGCTTTCAAGGTTATTTGATTCACTGTCTTGCTGAGAGAATTTTTGCATGGTTTGTTTGTTGAGATATCTCCCATATACATTCTTTTCTTTTAATCTGCACTGTCAGTTCTGATTCTGTTAATGTTTCTCTCTCTCTCTTATCAGTCAAAATGCTATTGCTTTCCCCATTACAATGGTCCTGCTGGTATCTCATAAAACCATGGATCATACTTATTGCAGAAATTCAAATAGTTAGACATTTATTCTTCTAATAATTAACACCAGGTCTTCTAAAAGAAACACATCCAATGGTCTGGATGTATATTTTATTTTCTTTAAGTCACTATTTAGAGTCCTACTTGTGTCATATTGCTCCATGTAAAAAATTGCTCACACATGCAGACATCTAATTCTAAACTCTATAGTGTTGAGGTCTGTTGTCCAGTCAGGACCAATACTCCCACCCTGTCTTAGGGTGATCTGCAGTGTGGGTTCACTCGTTCTTTCTGTGGAGCAGTGTAGGAAATACTTAGTTTGAAGATACAGTAAAAAAATTAGGGAGCCCTTTTTTTCTATTTTCTTAAGAAAAGGTTTTGGGGAGTGTTACAATTAGCAAATATTGAATGGGGACAAAACAAAGAGGGAGAGAATTAGGAAAAGTTTTCTCATTCTTCAAGGTCAGGAGATTCCAAATCCACTCTTCTCCCACATGAGCACAAGTCTAAATGCTAATAGCAAGACACTGTGGAGGAGATCCAAGGAATGATTTGTTTTTCCTGTACTTCCTCTTTCAGGTTTTCAACTGAGACAATATGATCTGGCTGCCTATCTTTAGGTTGTTACAGAAGTAAAAGAATTTTGACTCAGTTTAATATGTCCAGGATCTTAATGAAAACTGTCTGATGCTGCTACTAATTAATTCATCTCCACATGTCAGCACATATGAAAGCAACAGAGAGATTAAAACTTTTTCTTATTGCATGGCATTTGCATAGAAGGTTGTCCTCTAAATGATAACATAGGTTTCTCAGGGATTTTTTGGTGAAAGCTATGCAGAAGTATGCCTCACTTTTCCATTTCTCCCCTTCTACCTCCCCCACAAAGATGATTAAACTCCAAAGAAGTGTGTATCAGAAGTCCATTGCATCTGCTTTCTCAGGCCTGCTGAAGTTGAAAAGTCCAGGCGATATTCTAAAGAAGATAAATTCACTCCCAGTTCAGCTGCTGAAAGGTTATCACAGAACAGATAATTCAGGTTTCTAGAACACCCGAATGACTAATGTCCCCCGGATGAATCTGGGGATTTTCCCTGTTGCAAAATGAAGAACTCAAAATCTTCCAGCTTAGCTGTACCTCTGGCTTAAATTCCAGTTTCACACTTTCTCAGCCCAGGTAGCTATGGTCATTGCAGTGGCTGTAAGGAAGGACAAACCACAGGAAATAACTTTTATTTTTTTTCTCCCTTCCCTTCCCTTCCCACCACATCCCTCTTCCTGGCCCAGTTCTCTTCATAAGCAAAATTTTTTCGTATGCTGAAAGGTGCCACCCGCCTCTTTACTCCCAGCTCTGCTGTTGAACCAACTTTTCTTTCCTGGAGACAAGCAGATGGAAATTTTTACCAGCATCCCTTGAACTCTTGCACAGAGCTGAGTCCAGGAGCACAGCAAAAGCACTGCATATACTGGAATGATGTACCAAGTAATGCTGAGTATTAGAGCAGAAAAAACAGAAACCCACAACTTTAC
>VYZV01031517.1:63049-78961 GCA_013401275.1 Pandion haliaetus | reverse complement strand
TCCCCCCCCAGTTTTTCTGCTTTTGTCTTTCTCTTTCCTGGTAGGGAAATTGGATTGAGTGACTTGCCAAGACCTTATAATGAGATTGCAACCGTGTTTGAAATTCCCTATAGCAGACTCTTGTTGATTGTCAATCTGTTGATCATGTTAAATACCCTCTGCCTCCACTACAGCATGGTTTCAGGAAGGCAAACACTCCAAGAAGCAATGAGTCTGCTTTCTGTGATGAGCTTTGGAAACATGCTGCTAATTGCCATGGCTGTGATTCTTATTTTGGCTGATAGCTCTAGGAATCAAAGCACTGCCTCTGGAGTTCACTGTGATTTACAAATGAGCCCTCTGGCTTTCTTACTGAGTCACCATGTCAACCATTAGTAACATTTCTCACTAAATGCATAACACAGTCTACAAGCTTTTCAACCTTCAGCACATGTGGCTGTAAATGGTGTACAATACATTAATTTTAGTTTACCATATAATGCAGTTTTCTTCCCCTCCTATTGTTCAAGCTAGGCACATATACATTAATTAAAAGTGTACATATGAATCATACTGTAGTATAATGTTGTTTGAACACTGTAATTCTTCATGTGATTCACTGTGATATTTTTTGTTGCTTTTACTGATGCATATGCATTTTGTTAAATTGTATATTGTAACTACATAAATTTAAATTAAAAAATGGGCTTGTTTTGTCTTCAAAATATCCCCTATATGGCACTTTGATTTTTTTTTCAAAGGCATTCAAGATTGGAAACATTTCTATAAAACAAAATACCCACAGCGTGTCAAATATAAGAAAGGAAAGTTTTAGTATGAAAACGATGGTTGTCCATATGATGATAAGTGAGAACAAAAGTATTTATATTTTTGTGAAGCTTACAGTGACTCTTTTATCAATATTTTTGTCAGAAAATGAGTATGTTTCCCAGTGTGAGGTTCTAGCACTTATGTAAATGTGTGGGTGGTAGGGTTATATGTGCATATATATTGTGTATGTGTGCTGTGTCTCTACATAAAACATAGGATTCTTGTTGTACAGACATTATTTAACAGAAAATTTTGTCAGAAAAGCCTCATGCTGTTGTCCTCTTGCAAATAGGCATCTCATTAAAAAAAAAAAATCAGTGTTCGCCAACATCTCTAAGGCCTCTGTGCTTAGAAAAGAAGGGTTTAAGGACAAGGACCAGCAGTAGATGAGTGTTGATTCAGAGATTACATATACAAACTCAATCCATACAGTTCTGTGGGACATGGGGGCGCTGCACCTGAGTGAGCTGGCTGGCATCCTTGTAAAGCCACTGCCAAGTGTCTTTGAATGGCTGTGGAAATCAGGGGAGATTATCAACAATTTTAGAAAGGCAAACATCACACCCATCTTCAAAAAGGTCAAGAATTTTGGTGTGTGGAACAGCCAGACAGTCAGTTTTACTTTGATCACTGAAAAAATCATGAAGTGGGTCCTCTTGGGGAACATCTCTGGGTACACGAGGGAGAAGAAGGTGATGGGAACAGTCAGTGTGGTTTAAGCAGGAGTTGGTGCCTGATCAACCTTGTTGCTTTCAGGGACAAAATGGCTGGATTTGTGGATGAGTGGTGAACAGACGATGTCAGCAAAGCTTCCAGCACTCTCCCACAATGTCCTTGTAGTCAGGCTGGAAATTAGGTTGCCTGGGTGGGTGCCCTACCAGGTGAGTTGAATACCTGGTTGGTCAGTTGTGCTTAGAGGTGATAGACACTAGGATGTTTCTGTCTGGAGGTTGATGCCTCACGGGGTCCCACAGTGTATCTCCTCAGGCCTGTCCTGTTTAACACCTCTATCTGTGACTGGAGGAGGTCACACAGTGTGCTCTGTCAGGATTGCAGGTGATGCCAAGGGTAAAGCAGTTGATGCTCATGAGGACAGGGCTGCCATCTGCAGGGACTGAGACTAGTGGGAGGAAGGGGCCAATGGATCCCCCATGCACTTGAGGCAAGAGTAATGGGAGGCAGGCAGGGGCAGCTTTGTGGAGAAGGCTCTGGGCCCTAGAGGGAAGCCAGCTGAGCAAGGCCAGGGCAGCTGGAAATATGATGATGGAGAGACAATAGGGCCAGGGACCAAGGAGTTCGTGCCATCTCCCTCCTTGGAGGGTTTCCAGCCTGTGCCGGATAAAGGCCTGAGCAACCTTGTCTGACCCTGTGTCTGAGCCTGCTTTGGTCAGGGTGTTGGAGTAGAGAGATTATGAACATGTCACACAATCAGCAATATAATTTTATTTGGTAACTCATATGCCTTATAAGGGTAAAACTATGAACTACCCCTTAAAAACTTTCTAAAGATTCTAAAACTTGTGGTACCTGGAAGATATTTTACCCTGTTTTATAGCACCTGTTTTCCAACCTTATTCAATAAAAAAAATATCTGGGAGAGAGGAAGAGAACTGACATCTCAGTAACAGGTGAGATTCAGGTAGTAGAAGGGAGCTGATGCACATTTTCAAATCCCTCTGGGATCAAGAATTGGAAAAAAATGGTTTACTTATTTATTTTTACAAAGTATATATTAACTGCTAAAAGCAACCTTTCTCAGTTGGCTGTGGTCCAGGTAACCTCTAAATAAATCAGCATTGTGAGTCTCAAGAACGAATTTCATTGTGACAGAAAAACTCTTCAAACGATGAAGTCCTTGTCTTACCTCCTCATTAGTGTAAGGCTCCTTTTTGGGGGGAGCCAGGAAGTATTCATAACTTAGGCACACAGTGTTGCCAGGTGGGATGGGCCAGACCAGGGCATCTGAGCTGCATTGTAAAGAATAGCAGCTTTTAAAGCTGGGTCCTTTTTTTTTTTTTTCCTTTTTAACACTTGAATTGCTCTGTGGAAGCAGGGATATGATGAACAGATTTATCATTCCAAGAAAATCACATAAAATACATTATCTTTTGGAAAATTGTTTCCTTCTCCACCTGTGTAAAGCTGTCTCCATCTCATCATCTGGAATTTAGCAATGCAGATATTTTAAAGGACAAAAGTTCTAAAGAACAAGAATTAGAGGGTTTTTTTCATATTATTCTGTTCTTGAAGTATAGTCATAGATACATTTCCTCTGTATTCCTGGGCAACATTGGCTTTAATCAAGTACTATATTTCTTTTCTGAATTAAACACTTTTCACACATTATTTTTAAGAATTCTTTGATTGTATCTGAAGTTTTGTTGCTGTTCAAAGTCTTCTTATGGTTGGGACTTCCTCTGGGCTCGTCAAATTGAAGGGTTGTGGAGACATCACTCTTGATATTCAGGTTTTTGTCTTGCTGACACTGTTCAGTAAGAGACAACTTTGGATACACTTCCGTGTATCATAGAAATTGTTTTTTTCTAGATATGAGCAGGGAACTTTATTAGAATTTTGAAAGCAATATTAGCTTTGCAGTTTCTTTCTCTACTTCACTCATGGAGGTTTTTTTTCTCTCTTGTCCCCTGAGAGATTTTAAAGTCTAACACACATATTTCTGCCCAGGTTCTGAACACTATCATCTCCTGTGACAGAGGAAAACCCAAACAGTGGCTTCAAATGTAATGAAAAAAACCCAGGTGTGTCCGTATGGAAAGAACAAGTAACTAACCCCCTGACTTCTTCAAAACAGATCTTCCTATGTTAGAGACATACTAATAGAGAAGCTTTGATCATAATTCTTTCTGCAACTCAGACATTTATTGTGACATGTTGGAAAATGCTTGAACAGTAACCCCAAGTTTTACAAACAGAAAAAGAACCTGCAAAGAAAAAGAAAAGGTATCTAGCCAACAAGTATAGAAGTCATAGTGAAGCATATTTCTTGGGAAATATGATGATTTAAAATATTTTTTTTATTCTTGATAAATAGAATTTTTTTTTGTTTTTCTTTGATTTGCTGAACTAGGAAGCTTGAAGACGAGCAGCGGAGACAACCTGGATGACTTAAAACACAAACAGAAATATTTAATTCCTGATCTATTATTTTATTTTTCTCTGTTTCCTTTAAAAGACAAACTATTTGGAAATGAAACATTGCAAAGTTCCATGATTGAGAATGGCATGTCAAG
Source organism: Pandion haliaetus (assembly GCA_013401275.1). Classification (NCBI taxonomy): domain Eukaryota; kingdom Metazoa; phylum Chordata; class Aves; order Accipitriformes; family Pandionidae; genus Pandion; species Pandion haliaetus. The sequence goes on along the minus strand of VYZV01031517.1, from coordinate 74,900 downwards.
TGCAGTAAGGTTTACAGTACTCAAAGAGTCTTTAAAACTAATGTAAGGAAACTTCCACTGGTGTTATTTTTAAAATTCTTACCTCATTAAAAAGCATTTTTTTGTCTTTTTTTTCATCAAAATGTTATTCAAGTGGTAAATTTCATTGCAAAGGAAAGATGCCTCATCTAGTACAAAGATGTATCTACCCATATGCCTATTCAAGATTGATGTCAAGGGAAGATTTGAGCAGTGAACCATTTTTCTATTGCAAAAATATCACAACTCTACACAAAGCAGTCAGGGTTTTGAACAGTGTTATTTTAAAAGACAGGAGGTTAATAGTGTCCAGATTAAAAAGATATATGGTTCAAGCTGAAAAACATAATCTACAGGGAAAAAAGTATGTGGTTTTTTGCAGTTAATTTTAAGCTTGAATGTTTAGTCCTCAGAGTAATATAACAATCCTAGCAACAGGCTGCTAAAGAAATCTAACAAACTTTGTCCACTTTTACACCCATATTCACATAGGATCAACCCTGGCACCTTGTACAGTACTATAATATACCACTTGGCCTTATCTTATCTCTACAAGTGCAGATCACTAATTATCTCATTGTTACATTGACCCTCTTTCTGTTCATGACCATAAGGCAGTTATCCAAATAATTAGATTCTCTGACCTCTTAAATTAGATTTGGCAGCATTTTACCACCTTTCTTGACCCTCTTCTTCACGTTAGCCTGAAATAAAACTAGAGATGGAAAATTTCAGCTAACATAATATTTATTTGAAAAGTACCATGTAGAAGTTCTGTCTAATGCAGATATTGTACAGCCTGACCCTTGCCTTCCAGAGATCCCAAGAGTACTTTATACCCATGTTCTAAATAATTTATTTTCAACTCAGATTTCACAATTGCCTGAAACTACAGCACTTTCTACTTTCATTTTGAATTAACAACATTCAGATATGAATAATGTTTTTTAGGTAGGCCAATGTCACTGAGATATTTTGACGAGCTATCAGTGGAGTTTTAAAAACAAATTCTTCTGGGAGAATCTGAGTATTTAATAAATTCAGTTTTATTGTCAGATCTCATTAAAAAAGGACTTAAAATTTTCATGACCTGAGATCTACAAAAGGAAGTGATCAGTCCTGCTGTAATAAGACCATCTATTGACATGATCAATAGACACTGTCTCAAAAGATCTCATTTATGAGGAAAGAAGAAAAGGATTTATTAGAAGCAAAAGCCCTTGGGATCATGATGTATCCATGGTTTTCTGTGTGTGTGGTTGTCAAATGTCCAATAGCTGACATTTATTTCTTACTTAATAGAAAAATGGCAAATGGACAGTTTTATACTGGTTATAAATACCTTACCAGAAGGACCCAAGGGAATAAGTTTTTTAAGGGTAAATGAAGAACAATATCAAAAGCCTTAGATTCTCTCACCTGAAGAGTGATGCAGTCACTTGCCTGTTACACTGCATGGAATTACATATGCAGGCATGCACCCATCCTGCAAGTGGAGGGCTATTCAAACCCAAAGGTGCTGCAGCTACAGCAGCAGTCCTTCCCATAAAATATAATGCACTAGATACTTTATACATAGTTGTAGGCTATTCATAAAAGAAATGATCAACAAAAAGAGCCTTAAAAAGGGGAACAAAACTGTCAAAACAGAGCCCTTCAGAGCTGAGTTCCGTGTGCCTATAAGCAAGAATGTTTTGCTTAGTTCTAAAGGCAAAAGAAAACAATGATATTTAAATCAATCACTGACTAAAAATTCTATGGCTGTTATTCCATTCAAAATATAACTATAGGTCCAGTCTCCCTGGCAAGCCAATAATTTCTTTCACTGGACAGTCTTAATTCATAAGTGGTGCTTTTCCTTTGATCCAAGTAAGGACAGAAGAAAGCAGCTTGTACTTCTTGTAAGAAAAAAGATTTCTCCACCAATTTTGTGAGATGCAACAAAATAGAAGTATCTCATAGCTGTTTCATAATAAAACTTCCCAACCTGCAACTCTCTTTACAACACATTGTCTTTTACATGAGTAGGATCATCAGTTAAGGCAATCCACTAGTTTGCTGGCTCCAGCAGCAGTGTGCAATGTAAAACAACTAGCAAACACAACTGTACAGGCCAGAAAAAAACAGTAGCCTGCACAGAATGTGAAAGAAGTCACTCTTGACAGACTAAGATACAATTTAAAAACTGTAAAAAAAAAAAAAAATGGGACTTTGGAGATGTACAGAGTATAACATCTTAGCTTAATTACTGTGATCATCTTTCTAATTCTGAGGTGTAATATTTGTTTCTCTGATGTATCTGTCTCAAATGCAGCATGATTTCATTATTATTCAGTTGACACAGTGATGGAGAACCAAGGCATGATCTTTTATCTCCAATTTAGAAATACTTGCACAAACAATAATGTATATCTTTCAAGAGAACAACTGCAAAATTCTCATTATTCCTCTTTTATAAAAATTACATTTTCTGTATTTCAAATAAATAAAATATTTACAAAACAGATGGTTTCTAAATCCCTTCTTTAAGACAAATAAACTGAATTTGACAGAAGAATGGAAAAAATGTTCTTAACACAATAAAATTACCACTTAGCAGAACTCATTTTACCTTGTGTTTTTAAAAATTCACTTATAACTTATACTAATCAAACTTTCTTTCTCTTTAGGATTATAATTACCTTCTCCTTCCTTTTGCCATATTATTTTCTACCACAGTATCTTTTTATAGTTTGTCCTACTCCTTCTACCTTTGTAGTACAAGTAAGGCAGCTCTTGATTTATCTATTTTAGTGAGGTTCAGCATCTAGGTGCAGTCTTTAACTAAACTGTTGTACATAATTACAAGTTAAATGAACCTTCCCTCAAAAGGAGGAGAAGCAGATGCACTCCTATGTGGAGCAATGGAAACCAAATAAGTAAAGCCGCTTGGCTTCCCTTTTGCATGGGGATCACTGGGCATGAAATACAACCATGTTTAACATAGCAGGAGCTGAAGCTGCTCTTTTGCTGAAATGATCTATGAAATAACATAAGCACATTCCCAATCCTAAAATCACTCAGAGGATAGGAGGTAGGATTGATCTGCTGCAGTGTATGATATGATCAATCCTCACTATTTTCCTTTTCTTTTAATTTTTTTTTTGTTGTTTTTTTCTTTTCACCATAGGAATAAAGTAGAAGCACTACAGCACATTCAATACACCGCTCCATCTGAAGGGAAAAGTTAATAGGTGATACCCAAGTTTCTCATCGTTGGTACTTGTCAGAGGCAGGCTTTCATAAATTGCAAAAATATGTATAAAAGTAATTTTAAACAAAGGTTTTTATCAGTATGAACAAAGGCAGCAGTAAGCAAACATTTATTAAAGAGTTTTTTAAGATAAGGTCCATGATCTGTTGTGTCTCTAGTTCACACAGGTAATGAAAATAAATAGACAACTTTGCTATGTATTTTTTTATACCCTGGAAAACACTTTTCTTCCAGAGCTGAGTATGTAACTCAGACTTTGTACATAGACATTCATGACAGTTTTGCCTGCTCATGATAGGACCAGCTCAGATGGGAGTAAAACCTTTGAAGGTGCAAGCCACCTTCTAACCAAGTGGGACTATGACAAATGTCTCCTCCAGCAAATCACCTCATAATGTTCAAGGTCCCAGATGGGCCTAATGTACATCAAGTTGATTCTGTGGCTATCATTAACTTCCCACTTCCAACAATCCACATCCAAATATCCTGCCATTGCCAAAGGTATTTGTTTCAACAACATACCAGATTTCAGTCTATTAATGGTGCCTTTAATTATGCCCATTTATTGGTCTATATATTGATAATTCTGAAATTATATGATATAAAACCATTTTGTATTGTTTCCTGCATACTTCGACTTTCTGCAGCTGGCTACTAGGTAAAAAAAAAAACCAATGCCAACCCCAAACATTTGTTACTTAGAATCAACTTGTGTTAGGTTCAGATAAAAGCCACCAAGACGGAACAGGAATTTTGAGGTTCCTTTGCATTGCAGTGGTGAAGCTCTAACAGCCAACCAATAAACATTAAGACAAGAGTTCAGTGACCTAAACACTGGACTGTGAAACTGTTCATCCATTGACCTTGGCTGATTGCCAGGTGCCCACCAAGCTGCTCTATCAATCCCCCTTGTGAACATGACTGGGGGAGAAAATAAGACAAAAAGCTTCTGGGTCAAGATAAGGTCAGGGAGATCACTCAGCAATTACCATCATGGGCAAAACAGTCTCAGCTTGGGAAATTAATCTGATTTATTGCCAAGAAAATCAGAGTAGGATAATGAGAAGTAAGAACAAATCTAAAACCACCTTCTACCCCACCCTTTCCTTCCTCTTGGGCATAACTTCACTCCTAATTGCTCTACCTCCTTCTCCCAAGTGGTGCAGGGATACAGGGACCAGGGGTTGTGGTCAGTTCATTATGTGTTGTCTCTGCTGCTCCTTCCTCCTCATGCTCTTCCCCTGCTCTAGCATGGGGTCTCACCCATGGGAAACAGTCCTTCATGAACTTCTCCATTCCAGATCCTTCCCACAGGCTGCAGTTCTTCATGAACTGTGCCAGCATGGGTCACCTATGGGGTCACAGGCCCTGCTGGAAAACTTGCTCCTGCATTTGCACCACTCCACAGGGCCACAGTTTCTGCCAGGAGCCTGTTCCAGCTTGGGCTCTTCATGTGCTGCAGCTTCTTTCAGCTTCTGCTCTGGTGCCGGGTCCTCCATGGACTGCAGGTGGATGTCTGCTCCACCGTGGACCTCCATGGGCTGCAGGGGGACAGCCTGCCTCACCATGATCTTCCCCACAGGCTGCAGAGCAATCTCTGTTCCAGCACCTGGAGCACCTCCTCCCCTCTCCTTCATCAATAACTTTGGTGTCTGCATAGTTGTTTCACTCACATTTTCTCACTTCTCTCTCCCAGCTGCTGCTGCACAGAGTTTTTTTTACCCTTAAATATGTTTTCACAGAAGCACTACCAATACTACTGATTGGCTCAGATTTGGCCAGTGGCAAGTCTGTCTTGGAGCTGGCTGGTGTTGGTTCTGTTGGACAGAGAGGCAGCTTCTGGTGTCTTCTCACAGGAGCCACCCCTGCAGCCAGCCTCCCCAGCCTCACTCCCACTATCAAAACCTTGCTACATAACCGAATACAAGACGACACAGGAGTTAATTCACACTCAGAAGAAACCCTGGTGGAAAAATGTGATATTTCTAACCACATCACCTTGGGGAAGGCCTGACGTAGAAGACAAGAATTGAATTCTGGAGATCTCTGTGAAACATTTTTGGAAGAAGCTTGACCTGGTAACTGCGCGGAATAAAGGAGATTCTTTGAAGTTAAACCATATAATGATAAGGAATGTTTTACATTCTTTTTTTCCCAGGCTTGTATAACAGCAATGGTTTTATTCAGTTCTCACCTATACGAAAATGTGGGGTTTTTTTCTTATTCTTAAGAAAAGCCTGTCTCGGCTTGACAGTGAAACCAGGCTGTGAAACAGAAGATAGGCACTGAATAGGCTGGTGATCACATGCATTCTCAGAAAAGTCTTTTGACTGAAAACACAATCCAAGTGCCAACAAAGAATCATTTAGGAAATTATATGTGTTAGTTGTGTAGAGTGTTTTCATCAGGAGAGGTAGAGCATGGAAGTAAACTGTTGCTCATTCAAAATTAATTCTCTTTTTTTTTGCATTAGTAGTCTTACTGACCATACTGAAAAGAAGTGCTGAAGCACAGCATTATGTGACACCTATGAGACATGGAAGGAAATGGAGATTGGTAAAATGGAAGCCATGTTTGAATTAAAATCCAAGTACTGTATATAACTAAAAAATGCTGAGAGGTGGTTGTGCGGGCAGACTCCCTAAGTTTGATATGACTGCACTGAAATATCCTTTCAATAACATGAAATTTAATAGACTGGAAGTCTATTTCCCATTATAATGAACCCAGTGACATCTGTTGTTTCAAGATATATGGTGCTTGAGTAATTTCAAAATCACTGAAGAAGCAGAAATCTTCTCATTAAGCTACTGAGAACAGTTCTTTAGCTGTAACAGAGAAGTTTATAAAATACCAAGACACACTGCTGCTCACAGGCCCTTGCAGTCTGTGGAGTCTCCTCTCTCTACCTGCCCTTTTCCACCAGAAGCACACTTCTGCATCTTTAGGACTGACCGAGAATTATCTCTCTGGAAAACTTTATTATTAGTAATGATAAACATTGTATTACAGAATGATCTACAGCTTCACCTCAGATGGAGCTGAACCATTACACTAACTATTTGTATAGGGTAATTCCATCAAGGAAAGCTTAGTGCCTAGAAGGACAAGACAGTGGTTTTTGCACAGGCTGAGCTGAGATAGCTTGACTAAAGCCAGATGGCAGTTTGGTGGTAGTGCCAGGGCAAGGAGCCAGTGAGTCCTGATCAACAGGCATTTGCCTCACTCTCTGCAGGAATTTAGACCTTCCAGACTGACAGAATGGCTGAGGATTCACTCTTTCTTTCTTTCTTTTTTTTTTAACAAAAAAATAGTTCAGAAAATATCTCTAGTTCTATCACTTCTGAATTAAATAAATCTGTTTCTAGATTCCTGGAAGGATACTGTAAGTGTTATTGCTTCCAGAGTCCGTTCTTGTATACTGAAAAACATGCATTTCATTATTGCTCAGCTTTCTAATCTCACCTGCAGATGAATTCCCCTCTCAAAAAATTGGGAAATTCCTTATGTTTAGAGTCTTTCGCCATGGAAGAAAAACTATAGCACCTAGCACTTCTTTCTTACTAGTAAGTTTATACCTGAACACCAGACAACTCTAGCAGTATTAAGTTCTGCACATGACTAGCCTCAGAAGCCTACTGAATTTCATCTCATTCTTGTTTGCTATGTGTGTTTGACACAGATTGGTTTAAAACTTTTTGTAAATTGTCATGGTTTCAGTAATATTTTTTTTTTTCAAAAAGATATTAATTCTTGGTATAAACCTACTGACAGACCACTAATGTTAGATGATACTGAGAACTTGTTCAAGGTTGGAACCTTTATGCATTGTTCCATTAGGATTAATCTACTTTCCATCTTTATTTAAAAAAAGTGATCATCAGAAAAGACAAGATAGCATATAGATTGTATAAAGGCTATATAGTCTTTCTGTATTCTACATATTTAGAATGCTTCATTGCATACCAAAGAGGTATCAATTTGTAGGAGTTTGGCAGAAAAAGATGGGAAAATAGGCCTCTGTTAGCAGAGAAACACAGCTTTTTTATTGTTACTTATTTCTTTTATTTTTAAGATATTAGAAAAGATTCAGCCCAATGTAAACTATTAATTTTATTGTTTCATGAATATCTTAAGCTCAAGTGACTTTAAAAAAAATATAATTTAAGTTGTTGTTCATTTTTTTATTTAAGTTGAGGATATTTACTGCCTTATTACTTCCTGTGTCAATACCTAAGACTGGATACAAATATTTATAAAAACATGGAATCAAAGTATAATTGTGGTTATATCTTTTTATTCATTTATTTTTGCTATTGTATGAGTTATAAATACAGGCAGACAAAGCTTTGCAGTATACATATAAACTGCTGCTCTGGGTTGCTTTGCAGATTCTGATGACAGTTTTATTGTATGCGGAATGCTGTGGGGAAAGAAAAAAAAAAAAGCTTAGTGCCATGCTGCCCTTTCTCTCACTGACAAAAATAAGTCAAGAAAACTGTATGTTATCACCCTGAAGGTGGTACCATGGTAACTCTGCAGTTCTCAATGGATAAGTGATGCAACCATCTCCCTGTCAGCTCCTACTCAGTGATACTGTTCTTCCCCACTGTTATGGGTTTGTGTGGCGCGGGATTTTTTGGTAGTGGGGAGGGGGTCGCAGGGGTGGTTCCTGTCAGAAGCTGCTGGAAGTTCCCACGGCTCCCAAAAGTCGGACCCGCCTCTGGCCCAGGCCGATCCCATCAGTGATGGTGGGAGCGCCTCTGGGAGAACAGATTTAAGAAGGGGAACCGGCAGTGAGTGGGGGGATAGGAAAGTGAGAGGAATCCCTCTGCAGATACTGAGGTCAGTGAAGAAGGAGGGGGAGGAGGGGCGCCTGAGGAGGCTGATGGCTCTGCAGCCCGTGGTGAGACGGCAGGCTGTCCCCCTGCAGCCCAAGATGGCCGTGACTCCATGGGAAAGCCTGCACTGGAGCAGTCTGTGACTAGGGAGCAGCCCACGGAAAAGACCCACGCCAGGGAAGTTTGTGAGGAACTGCAGCCCACGGAAAGGACCCACGTTGGAGAAGTTGGTGAAGAACTGTCTCCCGTGGGAGAGACCCCATGGTGTAGCAGGGGATGAGTGAGGAATCTTCCCCCTGAGGAAAGGAGCGGCAGAGACAAGGTGTGGCGAGCTGACCCCAACCTCCATACCCTGTTCCCCTGTGGCACCGGGGGGAGGAGGTAGAAAGCACCGGGAATGGAGCTAAGCCGGGAAGGCGGGGGGGGGGAACGTGTTCTGAGGTTTGATTTTCCTTACTAATATCCTTCGTTTTGATTTGATTTGTAGTAAATGAAATTGCTTTTGTTTCTTCCCCAAGTTGAGCCTGTCTTTTGCCCGTGACCATAAGTGGGGAGTGATCCCTCCCAGTCCTTGTCTCGACCCACGAGCCTGCCTTTGTATTTTCTCCTCATCCCCCCGTGGCCAGGTGCAGGGGTGGGGAGTGAGCGAGCGGCTTCCTGATGCTTTGTTACCGTCTGGGCTGAAACTGAAACCAGGACAGTCATGATAGCTTAAACTGCCTTAGCATGCCTGTATATCACATTGCAGCTTAGATAGTCTGAGTTACCTACTGCTTACTTTCTTGTAATTAAAGGTTTTCACACTTTCAGAGTCAGATTCTGAAAACATAGCTATTTTTAATGAAAAGCATTGAGATTGTGCCAAGAATTCTCACTTTTTTTAGAAAAATTTTTTTCCTCAGTTTCCACTTCAGCAAAAGTGACTAGTTGCTTTCTAAAAGATTTCCCTGCCAAAACGTTCTGTAGTGCTGAAGAATTGTTTGCATAAGTTTTTGTTCTATAAAGCTGTATATTTCAACTTACTAAAAATATTCAAGGGCTGAGGAATGTTACTGATAGATAAATCTCTGCTTTCTCGTCATTTGGTAAGGAAGAACTTGGCTTATACATTTTATATGGGTTAAAAAATGCTGAGACTTTCAGTGACCATCTCAGAAACCAGAGCTATTAGCTAGGCCTGTGGCTGAAAATGTGAAAAAACCCCACAAGCCTTAAAGGAGAAGGTGAGTGTACTTCCTAAAGACACAATTCTCTTTGGGAAGGGTGTTCCCCAGTTAAAAGCTTTAAAGAGAAGCTTTATCTATAACACAAAAGCACGGTGGGATTCTTTTTCTTTCTAATACCCCTGAGCTTTGATCTGAAGTGGTCCCCAAATAATTCAAAGTTATCAAATAACTGCAATGAGGGCAGGCTACAGGGTCAGGGAAGTATTTTGTGGACAAAAGAAATATCAGAAGCAAGCCCTTCAGAAATCAATAAGCTTTGACATTAATACTAAGTTCTTCCACACATCTGACTTCAAGATATGAATATAGTATTTCTAGATCAGAGCAACAAAGTGGATGAACTGAAGTGCGTGCATTGGTAACAAGCAAGAAGTTGATACTGTAACATAGAAAAACAATCAAAACAGTACTTACTTTGTAATATTCATATCCTCTCCTGCCCTACTTTGGATCAGCAGTGTAGCAGGCTGATGAAGGGAGACTGTGTACACAGAGAACTAGGTTCCCTCCTTAATTTTCTACTGAAGTTGCAGGCAAAGACCATCAAGACCCCAAACTGTGGGAACAAGTAATTTCCTCATCTGTGAAAACAGCCAACATTCACAGATACAGTTGAATAAAAGGGCATCTGTAGCTAAATAATGTTAACTACTATAAACATAGACTTAACAATGGCATTACTAGCTCTCTGGAAACGTTTTGATTAACAAGTTGCTTAAAACCTAAAGCTTCATCTTTAATTTCCCTAGATTTATGTCTTGATCAATAAAACATGTTAGATGTAGTATCACTGTTGCTATTGTACTACAGTCAGGACTTGGGTTGATGGTTACTCCACACAGAGAATCATTAGTGTACAAAAACCCAAATGACTTATCTATACCATCTAAGAGTGGAGCACGAGTAAGGAAGGATTCCTGAAAGAAGAGAGGGCTATGGGTAGAGAAATTACTTGTCAGTTTTGGACTTTGAATACAATTTATCTTCTGGCCATGATAGATGAGAACTGGATTTAGGAGACCAGAACTTCTATTGTAGTCCTCCCCATTGTGCTCTGGATGAGTTTGGCTATCTGTCAGGAGAAATGCAGAAAAGACATGAGTCATCTGCTGACAGTCCTTGTAGCTGTGCTCATCAGATGTATATTTGTACGAGATTTCAAAAGAAATATTTGATAGTTACCAGACACTATGCTTTGAGTCAGGAACTGGAGTAATATGGCAATGAAGGCTAGGGCTGTCATTCTAAATGATACTGGTACTTATTCAGGAGTCCTGGCCAAAGCTAAAAAATTCATGTCCTACTAAAAGAGTTTGTGAACTAATCAGTGGGTGTTCTTTTGTTTATCAGTGCCAAAATTCAACAATGTGAAGAAAAAGTAGCTAACAGTGTAGGTGGATGAACAATCCCACAATATCTGCCTCTTCTTGCCTTATAGAAGCATAGAAGGATAGGAATATATGGAAAGATGGATTGGGAGGAATTACTTAGACAGAGTAATGTACCAATATAGACTCAGAATAAGTCTATTGTTTTTAGTGAAATATTTGTATTTACAGCAGGACAGCAGAGAACATTCTCAAAGGAATGCCTTTGCTAGAAAGCCTCAGGAAAAAATGCAAATATTCAGCTCTTGTTCATTCTTCTTCCCAGGTTCATAATGTACTAAGTAGTTTAATCTTCTTCTGAGTGTAACAGCAAAGGTATTCAGTCATAGCTACTCAACATTAGTCCTAATACTATCCTAGAATCTCTAAAGAATGATACTTGTTTTATTAATCACATAGTCCTTCAAGTATTTAAGTATTTAAATTTTCAAAAGTGACTTTTTATGTAGGTTCCCCATGGCAGTCCATGACTCTTACAAACTGTGAATAATCCGACTTTGCACTTTTTCCAAGGAACTTGGAAAGGCTAAGAAACACACTACTCCGGCCAGCTCTGCTCCTTCATCTGATTAAGAGTGCCTCTTGGAGGGATTATGAAAGCATTAAACTCAATATCAGGGGATTACAACAGGATAATCAGCAACTGCAGTAAAATGTGAATCCAAATTAGTAATTTCTTCACAGAAACCTATCATCTGTATGACCTTTAAAACAGTGGTGCTGTGAAGGTTGTGGTTCTTTAACAAACAAATGAACAAACCCATAGAAAGTGCAAGATAAAATGAGGGAAATAAGGTGGGCTAAGAAAAAGCAGGAATTTTCTAATGGATGTTCTCGTTGTTTCAGTTTCAGCTCAGCTGGTAACAAAGCATCACGAAGCCGCTCGCTCACTCCCCACCCCTGCACCTGGCCACGTTGGGATGAGGAGAAAATACAAAGGCAGGCTCATGGGTCGAGACAAGGACTGGGAGGGATCACTCCCCACTTATGGTCACGGGCAAAAGACAGGCTCAACTTGGGGAAGAAACAAAAGCAATTTCATTTACTACAAATCAAATCAAAACAAGGACATTAGGGAGTAAAACCAAACCTCAGAACACCTTCCCCCCGCCCCCCCCCCCTTCC
>VYZV01031517.1:52165-62579 GCA_013401275.1 Pandion haliaetus | reverse complement strand
TCAGCCTGGGCCAGAGGCGGGTCCAACTCTTTGGAGCCGAAGGAGGTTGTAGCAGCTTCTTACAGGAGCCACCTCTGCAGCCCCCTCCCCCACTACCAAAGAAAACCACGCCACACAAACCCATAACAAATGACTGTAGAACAGATCGTTGTGTCTCACTCTCCTTGCTGCTATTGAGCCAAGCTCCTTTCCCATAGCAAGAAAGAATCCTCTTAAAATTTGTCTCCCAGGATCTTTTGTATATCTTGAAACTGAAGGTAGAAAAAAATCAGTTTCATGGTATGTCATCAAAGGCCATGAGTGAAAAAAGCTATCTGGAAATCTGCCCATACCTCAAAAGCAACCTGCAGTTCCAAGGTTCATTGTATTCTGAGATGCCTTTACCTATCTATACTAATCAGTGATCAAACTATTAACTTTTATTTCACAATAAACCAGTTGCAAAGCAGAGACACAATGGAGTCATAGACAATGCAACAGCAAACTGCATCATAAAATTTATATATGCTGCAGCAGTTGTTTTATCTTCTAGTCTATCAGCTACTGTTTACCTTAATCCTGCTACAACTCTTAGGAAGGCTTCCTGTCAAGTAAGAACACAGATATATTTCAAAATGTGGAAAGCATTAATTATACTAATATTGAAAAAGAAAGTTCAGAGGCTTTTCATTAATGATCTTTTTTTTTCCATATTCAGTAATTTCTCTGCCTTATTATAAATGCAAAAAGCAGAAAATGGAAAACCAGAAATTGACTTCTGAACTTGTTATTGTAATGAAAAAATATAGGTAATTTGAAATATAAAATTAATTTCATGTAAATTGCATGGGTGATAGAAAGGAAGTAAAAAACATCATAGTGGGAGAGTCTCTTGGTAATGTGTTTGAGTGTATCATGTTTATAACCTTTAGAAATATGCACTAATGCATAAATAATAAAAAAATTTAAAGGTTAAAATGAGTCTCTAAATCCTTAAAGGACTGTATAGTGAACTTTATTTTTTTTCCTTGTCCTATATGCTCCCAGTCTTGGATAAGATAAAGTATGTTCTAAGCAAAAAATCATTATCACCAAATGTGTTTCGAGCTCCTACAAATATTAAGTAGGTTCATAAATAATAGCTGATATAATCTTTAATGAGTATGTTTTAAGGAGGATTTCATGGTTGTGGGAAGTTGAATGTGTCCCCTGTTTCTGATAACTTTATATAATAGCATAGGAAACCTCCCTTTGTTTTTCAAAACTATAGTACTGTTTCTCCTATGAAAACACATTATGAAGGGAAGATTTAAATGCTGGACCAACAACAATTTTCAACTGTGAAAATAAGTGAGTTACATGTCACAAAACAGAAGGGACATCTTCCTTAACATGTGGCTCAAATGTTGCTATCTGTATCTGTGTAGTTTGTTACTACTAGGGTTACAAATCAAAATGCATCATCCCCACACTTCAAGAAGAGCTTTGACTCATTGCATCACAGACTAAACACAGAGACAAATGTGAATCTGACAAATGTAATTCCTTGTTTAAAGAAAACTTTAAGAGAAGAAAATAAATCACTCTTTCAAGCACAGCCTTTGATATCAGAGTTGAATTTAGTAATGCTATGGTTCTACTTCTGTTAATGAAGTGAGGATGCACTGTGGAAGAATTTGGAATATATAATTGAAACAAAAAATACTACATTCTGGTTAGCTGTAAACAGACATTCATTACCTCTGATGAAGGAAGCAGAGACATTACTGAATTACTCTATCAGTAAACAATGGGAAGTGTTACATGTCTACACTGAGAATGACAATTCTATAGTTTCTCATTCTGTCAAGAACTCTTCAATCTCACACAGGAAGGAAGGCTATTTTTCAGTCATTCCATATCCTGCTGGCTGTGGTGCCAGCCAGCATAGGAATAACCTTAGCTTCAAATTCCTTTTCATTTTCTATAAAAATGATCTTTCATCCCAAATGGTACCAAAACAGACAAAACAGAAGTCCTAGTTTTGCCTCTTTCCCAGACAAGTCTTTGTTAAATAGTTCAGGTTTGTAAGCACAGTATCTTGCTGAAAAACTGTCTTTTTGCCAAGCACCTCTAGCATTTCATTAACTCCAAATGCCTATATAATTAATTATATATGTATTTAAGTACATACATGTATTTGGGTACAGAGAAATGTAAAGTTATATCTAGCTGGGTAAAGTACAGTTCTCTGGGAAGCCATTTTTTCTGCCAAAATTTGATCTTTCAAAATCCTGGACAGCTCACAAATTTCTTAAAGGCTCAGAATTATGTTGCTTTTAACAGGAATTAAATACGCTAAGTGTCTTTCCGTGGTGTTAGATCACATAGCTGAGATCAGACAGTTTTGTGTAATCTCAAGAATCAAAGCAGAATCTCAAACACAAAAAATACTATGTCACTGTTTACAACCACTTTCTTTGTGTTTTCTAACTGATTCTGATGACTCTATTATTTAAATGTTTATACCCATTTTTTATCTGAACTTTTAATTTTTTTCAAAGTTCCCCAGTTGAAACTTGTGTTGGTGGTTCAAACAAGAACATGAACATGAGTAGAAATTCAGGAACATGTCTAGAAAGTATAAACAAAAAAATCTTTGTGACAAACAGTGACCAAAATCATGTGTCAAATTAAAACACTTTTTCTAACTAAGGTGCTTTTGTACAGATGTTACCTGCCTTTTACTGTCTTTCTTTTTACATTTCAGGTTGATATTTCTTAGGTTTTGGTATGTAGCCAAAAATACTGAACATGCAACATTTTGCAGATGTTCTCATGCAGTGTTCTCCTTGTGGGCTTCATTTTTATCTCTCTAATTGTGTAGGGTTGCTAAAATTGTTGGAGCATTTCAATGCATTGCCCTTGTGCTTCAGGTTGAATATGAGCTGTAGGCTTGTTCTGTGTAAGAAAGGCCATGTTTGGATCACCATTGCACCAGAAGATTTTTCTGTGCCTCAGCAACCCAAGTTATTCTGAACTCAAATGTAATAAAGATCAGAAATGCATTCTGAGTATCCTGTAGCACAAGATATGAGGTGTGCCTCTGGTGTAAATAAGGGATTAATGAAGACAACAACAAAGTGTCTTCAAATTTCCACTTTTTTTTCGTTTGGAACCTTAGAAAGATTAATCTTCCTCGGCAGTATGTCCATGTGAGTATACCAAGGGTGGCTGCTTAGTAGCTCAGGACAACATCAGAGCATTCTTTGATGTATAGTTAGGCTGGATGCATGCAGACTCCATTATGGATTTCTGACAAGCAGCAATGAGCTCCCTTACGTATTTTTAGTACACGGCAGCCAAAGCTCAAAAAGGGGTTGTATAATAGTCTGTGACAGATATTTCTTATTATAGAATATAATACACTTTGTACACATATTTTTATTACAGTCCCTGCAACAATAGCTGTTGAAAAACATCCATCCACACTTCTTTTAATATTTTTTATAGGAGGATACATTGTATTTTCAGAGTTGTCCACTCCATCAGACTGCATATATGTGTTTAATTGTTTCTCTTATTCTTAGCACAAATTGCTGAAGGTTTTTGCTTAGCCTGGATACAAGAGGATTAATTATTAACCTGCTCACAGCACTGAGCTGTTAAGAAGAGCCTTAATAACTTCCCTAGCTCCATCTCTCAAAGTTTGTCTAAAAGTTTGCATACTTTTTTGCCAATGAAATGACAGTTTCAATGAATTTGCCAGTAAAATGAGCACTGTCTTGCCTGTTGTTACATACTTTTCCTGCATTGAAAAGGCTTGAATGAGGTACAGTTTAGCAGTGTGCATGAATTAGTGTTACAAGAGCAAAAAACTTCGCATATATTTTTGCCTGAAAGCTCCTCCATAACCTTCTGTATCAAAATCCTCTGCTGTCTTTCAAATATTCTTGCCAACACTTTAATAGTTTTTCCAGTAGTCTTCATAAAAGGAAGCTTGTAAAACAGTCTGGATTTTGGTTGCTTACCATCATGTAAGCTAACACTGATTCAAAATTCTAGCCCACATTAAATATCCAGATAGTAGAAAGGTTTAGGCTGAAAGCAAAATGAGTTCTGTAGCAGCTTGGGCTGTTGTCCTGGTTTCAGCTGGGATAGAGTTAATTGTCTTCCTAGTAGCTGGTATAGTGTTATGTTTTGCATATAGTATGAGAAGAATGTTGATAACACACTGATGTTGTCAGTTGTTGCTAAGCAGTGTTTAGACTAAGTCAAGGATTCTTCAGGTTTTCGTGCCCAGCCAGCAAGAAGGCTGGAGGGGCACAAGAGTTGGGAGGGGACACAGTCGTGGCAGCTGACCCAAACTGGCCAAAGGGGTATTCTGCATCATGTGATGTCACGCCTAGGGGAGAGTGGGGCTGGGAGGGATTGCGGCTTGGGAACTGATGGGGCAGTGGTTGGTGCGTGGTGAGCAATTGCATTGTGCATCACTTGTTTTGTATATTCCAATCCTTTTAAAACTATTGTTATTATTATTGTTATTTTTATTGTTATTATTATCATTATTAGTTTCTTCCTTTTTGTCCTGTTAAACTCTCCTTATCTCAGACCATGAGTTTTACTTTTTTGTTTTTCCGATTCTCTCCCCCATCACACTGGGTGGGGAGGAAGTAAGTGAGGAGCTATGTGGTGCTTAGTTACCAGCTGGGGTTAAACTATGACATCTGTCCAACCAAGAAAAAAAAAATACTTGCAGATACTAATCACTCCTGAATCCAATGGAAGGCAAGCAAAAGAGCTATCAGACTCTTTAATTAAGAAAGTCAGTCTCTGTTTACCAACAGGGCTGTTTGAAAGTTACTTCTAATCTCTGTGCTGTGGAGGATTTTCTCAAGGATTGCAAAGGATACCCACTCAGATGCAGCTTGATTAGAATTGGAAAATCTGGAGAAGCTGTTATGAAGAAGCAATCATGCAAAATAGGTTGCACAGGGTGGACAGACATGGGGATTTTGAGTAGGGAAACCAAGGTGGTGGTTTGCTTTTGGAAGCAGGCAGTTCTTGTACATCACTGACCCAGAAGAAAATAACTTTGAATACTAGACATCCACTCAGACCAGTACGCTCACATTTTTTTAATACCAGAAATACTGGAATTCTACTAACATTTCTTACATTTCTCTCTTTCAGCTTAATACTTTACCAAACAACACAGATCCTGAAATCATATATTCCACTGAGTACTTTATAAGGTACAATAATCACATTTTGAAAACTAATACTCTTTCAAAATTATAGTATAATGTAGACATGTCACATTAGGATTTAACTCAGAATAATTTTCCCTATGGCAATACAAAGTTAGGCATAAAGTACAAAAGCTGCCTGAGACAAAAAGGAAATACTCATGAAAAAAGATTTGATAGAGCATGTCTACAGAGTGTTGCAATCATAAAGGCAATTGCATACCTGCAGATGTACATCCTAGCCTTTTATAATGTAAACTGGACATGAAATATTCTTCTTGTTAGGTAAGATTCTGCAGGAACATCCAGTAAGAGAAGATCATCTGTACAGATGTTACTGTCTGGGTAACTGCTCCCTGCAAATTCTTCCTACCTGGATGATTTTATCTTTTGAGTTGTTGATCAAAATGCACTACTGGGTCAGAAGTATGAAACTGTGTTGTTGCACTGAAAGTGCTTGCCACCAGCGAGAGCACTGCTGCAAAACTGCCCTGGATTCCTTAGTGGGCAAAGTCCACACGGTCAGTGAGAGTACCACTATCTCTGCTGGCCTTCTGTAAAGCAGGCAGATAGCGTAGGCTGAGCAGTTGTCCTGAACACCGTTAGAGCTCCCATGGATCACTACCATGCCTAGGTTTATTCTTCCCTTTGTTCTGTACAAATTCAATAGGTTGTAAATTATGTGGCAGTAAACAGAATGCATGAATAAAAATTATTTCAATTATTTTGATCCAGGTAATTTCTTTCCAAGCTGGGCTCCTCTGTGTGCTAGCAGAGTAATATAGATGTGATAGTACCAGTAAAATGAAGCAGGAGTTTGAAATCAAATTTTATTAACTTTATGGATTTTTGAACTATATCCACAAACCAGTGTGTTTTTTCATCTTATTAAATAACAGAGGAAAAAATGGATTTTCAGTAATTCTTCACTGACAGGTGGTTTTTAAAAGTGAAAGGCATTAGGTACTACAAACATACAAAATCTTTCTTTTCTTTGGAGCTCTGGAGACCTATGCAATCTGAAAATCTGAATGAGGCATTTTTTGTACAAAGAAATTTTTTATGCCTCTGAGTAAATTAACCTAAAAAATGATTACTTAGAATGTGCAGCAAACCTCAATAACATTGTTATTATTATTGTTATTACTACAAATCTCTTTCTTCTGCCTACAGGTATTTGAAATCAGTGTATAATTTGTCAAATTTCTCCTTTAAATATTTCTAGGCACATGAAGTACCAATGAGGTGTTTGTGTTTGCCATACTTTCCGCTGACTTTTGTGGACTTGAAAAATCTCATGGATTTACAGCAGGAATAGGTTCTTGTAGAGGTATGGGTATAAATTTTGGTGTATTTATCAGAAAGTACATTAACAGAACCGCATTTCTAATTAATGAATAAAAGATCCTGGATTGATTTTTTTTTTATTTTTTCATATGGGAGGGGAGGAAGGAGAAGGAAGATTTCCTTTCATCCATCTCACGAAATCAGTAGCAAGTTTTTAAAAAGAAAATTTGTTATTAAAAGCTTTTTGTGAAAGTTTGACATGCTGGTCTATTTTGAATATTCTAATACTGTGTACTTTTAAAAGTTGAAAAAAAAAATAATCTACCTAGTAAGCATGCCAACCATTATCAATTAATTTCAAAATATATCTGTCAAACATTTTTTTTCCAGAAATGGGAAAAACTACATAATATACTAACAATTTCTTTCAGGTATTAATATTACCAAAATGAATACATAACTTTGATTTCGGTTTTGAAAACAAATCACTTGAACTTTAGGAAAATCATTAGTTACATTTCATCAATGCAACCAGATACTCCCTTCCTTTTGCTTGTGATATTACCTTCTAACAGCATTACCCAGTATAATGGTGGGGCAGGGTGGTGAGCTAAGAGGGCTGAAGATGAGGGGAGTGATCAGCATGATAGTACTGAGGTAGTGGAAAGGGAAATGAAACCAAGAAAAAGAGGGAAAGTGTATGAGATACTATGGGTGGCCAGCAGTGTATTTCAGCTAGAAAGTGTCATGTGTATTACAGACACACGGTGGAAAGTGCTTGAAGAAACTTGTTAAAACTTTGGCAGCATATTGTAGGAGAAACCACTCACTCATGTGCACCTTAAGTCACAGCAGTCATTACTGTCCTTTATGCTGGTACTATAGCCTATTCTAGGTAAGACAGGTTTTTACCTTCATGAACTCTGTCAGCTCAGTGGAAGAAAGGAAGCTTGTGAAGGAAATTTTGGAGATTTTTCTCCTTTTTTTACTTCTTTTTTTTCCCCTGCAACAGTCAGTAATCTGTTGCTACCGCAATTTCATTAGTCCCTGTCCTGATCCAATGTTGGGGAAGGTTTCAATATGATCCCAAGAGCGACATTAAGACACAAACAAGGTCAAATGCCGTATACCCACAAGAGCATTTATTATCAAAAGCAGAAAATACTAGTGATAGGATAGAGTGCAAGAAAAAGGTAGAAATCAATCAAGCAGTCAGGATAGAGTTGCAAGAATAGTCACCACCATGGATCCAGCGGCATCCTGTTGGTCCTCAGTCTTCAATTCTTCAGTGATGGCCGCACACTGCAGCTTATCTCCACAGTGATTTATAGATCATAGTCCAATGCATGCACATACATACTGTTCATGCACTGTCCACTCGCTGCAGGTTTCTTCTATCACATGACCTTCACGTGACCAACACTAGAAACCAGTATGTTATCTCAAAGACTACAGTTTCCATGAGAATGGTAGTCTCCATATTCCTGCATGCTTTGCTGGCTCCAGCCCGTCCCCTCCCCTGGATGCCTCAGTGGCCTGGTAATCGTCCTTACTGGACAGAGGAGTGTCCTGCTTAAACAAGCCATCCCAGAGACAAATGGGTCAAGATGATAGTTGAGTCTCTCACACCAAACAACCTTTGAGACAAATGGTTCGAGATCACAGTTCAGTCTCTCACAGTCCCAACCTTGGCAATCTAGGGACAAGAGCTGTTGCCTCCACATATATACCTTTTCTCAACATCTGTATCATCTGTGTTAGAGAGGATTTATTGCCTAAGCAGAAAATTCTGTTTTCTAGAAGGTTGTTAAGAGTAACAAATCTGCTATTTTGTGAGCATGCTGTACTTGGAATAAAAGGAATTTTTTAAGTGGTTAAAAAACCACACTGCTCTAGAGGGCAAGTACAAATTAATTATACTCCTGTACAAAATCCAAAACAAACAAACAAACAAATGGCAAAAAAAAAGCCCCACAATTTCATTAGTAAAACCTATTCCCATGCTGAGCTGATGAAGTAACCTACATTAAAAATACAAGAAAAATGCAAATTTGTCCAAAAGAAATACCAAGGTTTTTCCTTTTTTCTTGCTCAGTAAATCTACCAAAGTTTGGGACTTCTGGGCTTTCTGTCCCTAGTTGATTGTAGTTTTGCCTAAAGTGATTGGAATCTGAAATATTATACCATTTGTTTATACCCTGAATAGGTAAATGCTGTATAAAGAATTCAGTATGTTTCTATTTTACTACACCGTTACTTTTGTTTCCAGCAAAACAGAGCACAATAAATCATAAAAAGCTTCTCTGGTTTGGTTGGTACCAGTTATCATAAGATCATAAAATGTCATCAGGTTAATTATTCTGTGCTATCAAGAGTCACCTTTTGAAGAAGACATATGAGTATGTTTATTTCTTTGTGAGGACAAACACCTCTGGAAATGGAAACATCAAGGAAATAGTTCTGTGTTACTTTATTTGGTAGGGTAACTAAACATTTCTTTCCCCCTTTACTCTCCAGGTGACCAGTTTTGACTTTGGCTTCTTTACAACAGTGTAAGACTGTTGCACTTGCCAACAATAATAGGAGAGATTTCAGTGGCTGAAATAGTTTGGTGACATTTTGGGAAATGCTCCCACCCTGGTCTTGTGAGGGTTTCCCCTTGCACAGTTGTATGAGTGGTTTTCTGTCCTATATCTGCTCTCTGTGGTCATACTCTTCTGTTACCTATCTCTCTGCTGTTCCCTGTGCTGGTTTTGGTTTATGGTCCTGTGCACACATTTAGAGAGTCTGAGAATGCTTGAGTCTGTGAGCGGGGTGAGGAAGGTCCATTTGCCTCCTTGTTGTTGTGGTCAGAGCAACAGTAAGTTGCTGCCAGGGAAATGCTCTAAGTTAAGGGTGATGCTGGTAGCGCATAAACCAGAAAGATTTCTCCTTCCTACATGAAACCCTGTGTCAGTGTAAGTCTTGACTAAACCCCTTATAGAAACAAAAAATAAATTCCGAGGAGGAAGGAAGGGCTTGAGACAAGGTTAGCGATATCATTGGTGGTAGACCTTCCTAGGACTTTGGAAATATAGCAAGAAAAGTTATTCTGGCTGTGGTTAAGGACCTTCTGAGGTTCCCCTATGCTGAAGAAAGTGATTTGCATCCATGCTAGAAAGCTACATTTTTTATGGTGTTTAACTTATGTAAACAAGCACTTGGGAAGAAGTAGACAACTCAGAGCCCTGCAGCTGATTTGGTCCCTCCACAGAGAGTTTAGGAGAAAACCAAGAGGTCTGAGATCTGGAAGACAGTTTCATCATACTTTCTCTCTAAACAGAAATTACCAAATTCCAAGCAAAAAAAAGTTTTTTTCTTCCATTAGCTGTATCAAATTGTTGGCTCAATAAATTCTAAATATTCGGTTTTGGATTTTGTTTGCTTGTTTTGTCTTGTTTTGTTTTGCTGTGTGTCATGGTTTCGGTTTTAGCTCAGTTGGTAACAAAGCATCATGAAGCCGCTCGCTCACTCCCCACCCCCACGCCTGGCCATGGTGGGATGAGGAGAAAATACAAAGGCAGGCTTGTGGGTCGAGACAAGGACTGGGAGGGATCACTCCCCACTTATGGTCATGGGCAAAAGACAGGCTCAACTTGGGGAAGAAACAAAATCAATTTAATTTACTACAAATCAAATCAAAACGAAGGATATTAGGGAGTAAAACCAAACCTCAGAACACCTTCCCCCCACCCCTCCTGCCTTCCCGGCTCAGCTCCATTCCTGGTGCTTTCTACCTCCTCCCCCAGGTGGCACAGGGGAACAGGTGGATGGGGGATAGGGTCAGCTCGCCACACCTTGTCTCTGCCGCTCCCTTCCTAGGGGGGAAGATTCCTCCTTCGTCCCCTGCTCCACTGTGGGGTCCCTCCCACGGGAGACAG
>VYZV01031517.1:20583-41943 GCA_013401275.1 Pandion haliaetus | reverse complement strand
TGTTCTCCCAGAAGCGCTACCACTGTCACTGATGGGGTCGGCCTGGGCCAGAGGCGGGTCTGACTCTTCGGAGCCGGGGGAGGTTGTAGCAGCTTCTTACAGGAGCCACCTCTGCAGCTCCCTCCCCCACTACCAAAGAAAATTGCGCCACACAAACCCATAACACCCACCAAGAAGGTCCAGCTGGAAGAATAAGAAATTAGAGACTTCTGCTTTAAGATTCTTTTTCCCGGGAAGAGGTAAAGAGCCTGATCCAATGTCCATTGATACCTAAAATCTTTCATTCAGTCTCATGGTTCAACTGTTTTTTACTGATCTCTACTACTGTTTCATCTTGCTGCTTGGACCTACCCTTTTCTCAACAATGTAGCTTACCATGTTCTTTCCTCCTCCACTGTCTTCATTTTGTATTTCCTTCTTTTATCATAGTTTTTTGGGCTGTGCCATTTGTTGTAGGATTTTGTGGGAGTAAAGGCTGGACTCAGGTGCACAGTTAAATTATTTTAGTTAAAACAGAAAAGTTGCGGATGCCAGCTCCATGTTTGAATAGTTTGTGCACCAGACCTTCCCAAAGCCATGTGAGAGGTGTAGCAGAACTAAAGGTGAATCCCAATGACATTAAATTTTGTGTAGTGCCCTTACCACAGCCAGCCCTCTTGTACTGTAGTTATACTATGCTTTCAAGGAAAAAGAACAGTTGGGAAAATGTGAATTAATTCAGCCCTTTTTCATTTGCAGGGTTTCTTACCTTTCCCTTCTTATTTCTCCACCCTTTCCCTTCCCACAGATCATCTATACTCAGCTTTTCCTGTTGTGTTGCCTTTTTCAAGGAAGAATAGTGTTACTGGTGGTTAGGCTGAGCTTCAGTGAAGGGTTTAGACTGAGCCTATGTCCTGGTTTCAGCTGGGATAGAGTTAATTGTCTTCCTAGCAGCTGGTACAGTGCTAAGTTTTGAGCTAGGTATGAGAGGAATGTTGATAACGCACTGATGTTTTCAGTTATTGCTCAGTAGTGTTTAGTCTAAAGTCAAGGCTTTTCAGCCTTTGATGCCCAGCCAGCAAGAAAGCTGCAGGGGCACAAGAAGCTGGGAGGGAACACAGTCAGGGCAGCTGACCCAAAGTGACCAACGGAGTATTCCATACCATATGACGTTTTAGGAACTGCAGTGGGCGCGTTGTGGAGGTGGGACTTCCGGGTTGGTCAATCGGCGGGTGGTGAGCAGTTGTGTTGTGCTTCACTTGTATATTCCAATCCTTTTATTATGGTTGTTGTCATCTCATTAGTGTTATCATTATTAGTTTTTTTTTCTGATCTATTAAACCGTTCTTATCTCAACCCACGAGTTTTACTTCTTTTCCCGATTTCCTCCCCCATCCCACTGGGTGTGGGGGGGGAGTGGGTGAGCGGCTGCGTGGTGCTTAGTTGTTGGCCGGGGTTAAACCACGACAGCCTAATAAACACTCAGTTAGATTAAGCTGGATATGGATAAACAGCAAAAAAATCTTCAAAATCAGCTTTTATGCACAGTCTTTAATGATAATTATAATAACAACAACAACAAGAAAAACAGATTACCACTCCCTGAAATAATATTTTCTTTAGTTCTTTTTGTTGATTTGTAGTTTCCCTACTGGTTTTGTACATGGTTCAGAGTTTTTAATTCTCCTAAGCTTTCAAGTGTTACCAGAGAAACTCCCTTCTGGCTGGTAGTGTGCAACAGCTTTGTGTTCACAAAACCAAAAACATAGCAGTCCTCAAAGTTAGTATGCTGGGTTGTTTACAAAATAACTATATTTTACATGTGCTTTACTGTCTTGACCTAATGGCTGCTATATTAGTATAATATCAGTATATGAGGCACAAGAACATCTACTGAATTAACAACCATACAAACTGGATTGTCACAGGCAATCAAGGTTCACTGATCTGCCTAAGCATGAAAAGCAGCATCTGAGATTACTTTTTTTCATACAGTCATCCTGCCTTATTAATGTATTACAGTATCATACCACTCTTCTGAAGAATTGGCAGTGTGACAATAAAAGCATCTGTGAACCATTTTATATGGTTTTCTTTGGATTATATCCATCGCAAGACATTAGGAAACTATTTTAGTGGTATTCTTCATTTTAAATGACATATGCTAATGACACAATTTTTGCATATGCCGTGGTATTTTGGTAGACTAAAAGACGTTGAGATTTCAAGGCTCAAGACTTGAAAGCTTATGCAAAGAACAGCTATTAATTTTCATATATTTTTCAGAGGTAAAGGTCATCAAAACAGGCGGTGAAGTCTTTTGCTTACACATCGTAAATAAAGACATAAATAAGAAAGAAGAAAGGAGCTCTGAAGTACTGCTGTTGTTTTTAATTATCCCACAAAAATATCTGAAGTTCAGGGTTCTTGCAGATTCTGAGAGTTATTAAAATAACTCTAAAATGACCATAAATCCTCGATTTTTTGCTTGACTAGCTAAATTTAGAAAGTAAAAGCAACTTTCACCTGATGTTCCACTATTAAAGAAGGCATCAGAATTATAATGACTTTTGAGCTCTATTACTTGTGGTAATAATTCCTATATTTTCATCCCAGAAAAGAACTAAATCTCAGAAATCATCAAGGTGACCTTTAGAAAATATCAGAGATTGCTAAAACTTAGATGTCATGCAGCTGATGTTAAAGATTAATTATCTGATATTTAGAGTTTTAATGACAAAAAAGCAAAAATATTCTTCTTGTGTTTGGCCTAAGAATACTGGTTTTCTGTGATTTTATTTTCTCCTATGTTAACATCTTTAAATCATCCCTATCTATATACAACAGATTACCAGCATTTGCATGTCCAGATAGACACAATTGGTTTTGACTCTATTGTGCCACTTGCTTTGATGGCTAAGTAAAACCTACATCAATGTTTACATTTATTTTGGTGGAGGCAAACAATACCTCAATGACTAAATGCTTTTAATACATTTTTAAATAATGACCTTTCAAAAAAAAAGTTTTATTTATTTAGTTTGTACTTCACTTTTTAAAAACTATTGGTTTTGCATTATTATTTGTTCTAATATTCTTTTAAAGTGTATCTTAGCAAAAATCATAAGTAAAAAGACCAATAGTGAGCTATGCGTTTTTAATAG
Source organism: Pandion haliaetus (assembly GCA_013401275.1). Lineage (NCBI taxonomy): Eukaryota > Metazoa > Chordata > Aves > Accipitriformes > Pandionidae > Pandion > Pandion haliaetus. The sequence continues at coordinate 38,800 of VYZV01031517.1, read as the reverse complement.
AAATAGTTATACTCCACGTATATAAAACATTTAAAGTAGATTAATCTTCGGTTTAGTCTTTCAACAGAGTGATTTGAGTTCACAGTATTCTAGTACATCACAGTATTTCAGTACTTAAACTGTGGTTATAAAGAGGTCAGAGGTTCTCTCCTCACAAGGAGCCATATGGAGAAGACAAGGGGCAACGATAAAAGTTGCACTGGGATACTTTTCATCTCAACATAAGGAATAATTTTTTTACAGTAAAGCAATCATTCACTGGAACAACCTCCACAATGAAGTAAAGAGTCCCCATCACTGGAGGTTTTCAAGATGAGATTGGACAGAGTGTGAGACAATCTCATCTAGGATCCCTTTCCCATGAAATGTTGTACCAGATGATCTTTCAAGGTCCCTTCCAACCTGGGCTATTCTATTATTCTATGACATAATTCTATGACTTACAAGTTAAGTGAAGCAAAGTTTTGTATGTCTAGACCAAAAATATGGGTGAAGATGCATACAAATAATACTGTTTCCTGATAACAACTTAATGCACAGTTTTGTACAGAATATAAATATCCAGCTCTACCATTACTGTATGTTGGATCTTCCACTCTTTTCCTCAATCCATCATCATAATTACAATTAGTTCAAAATACTTATCCTGTAAATTCTATTTTTCTTTCTCAAAACTCAGTGTTGTTTATTTATGAGAATATTCTTTATGAGTATGGCATATTGCAAAATCATTATGATAATATTTTCTGAAAATATTCTCTGTGAAAATTTTCAGAGAAGGAAACAGCTGATCACATTCCTCCTCTTGAAAGTGTCTCTTTCTCCTGTCTTTTTAAATGGAATAGTGTTTTCTCATGATTTAAAGTGGCCTTTTGTCAAGAGAGTTGTGTTTTATTCCCACCCCTCCTATTAACGCATGTGATTAGGTACTTATGATCTGGATTAACCATCCTTGTTCTGGCTATTCAAATGCTTAGGTATATATGTGTCCATCTCCTTGCATCAGCAAATATGTGATTATGCTGTCAGTTTAGCTATGTACTTGTGGCAGAATGTCAGAAATTATTTGCATTTTTATAGGGAAGCGGTTTGCAATGAACTGTCAAACCTAATAGCACTGTTTTGAATCTCGACCCTTTCCTCTTCTTGTTTGGTAGGTTATGTACCAGGGCACAACATAGCATGCTACTACATCAGAATACCATGGTTATATCCAGCTCAGAAGTAAGTGGCTGGTCAAAGCAGCATAGAAGTAGCCACTCCAGTTGCAGGAGGATGTGGAGCACGAGAAAAAGTTTCTGTAAAAAGCTGTTGCTTTGTTCAACTCTGGTTGTGACAAAAAGAATAAGGATGGTTGTGAAAGATCATTTGTGCTCCTCAATTCAATCTACCTCCATTATCCAAGAACAGAAAAATCAAATTATATCTGATGGCATTGATCATAGTTTTGAGTAAATAGTAAAAATTATGCCATGATCAGACTAAAATAAGGATTGATATGTCTGTCTGCACTTTTTAGTTTTTAATTTATGTTCCTCTTTCAAATCAAGACAGAGCAGATTCTGCAATAAAATTTTTTTGGAAGCTCTTGATCTTTTATTTTAAAATAATATTTTGAAACAGCATTAAAAATGGAGCATTAAAAGAAAGCTTAAAGAGTTGCATTCAGTCTCTAGAAAAACAGCATTTCAGTGCATGAGTGCAAGTAAGGAAGATGTGCTTTAGAAAAATACAAAAGGTTGCCATAAGGCAAAAAGAGTGTGAAGGATTTGTGTTTATGTAGTCTCTGGTCATAGACATCCAGAAGTATGATTATTAAAAAATTTTGCTATAAGTTCTGTCCCCTTCCACCCTTCCCCAAAACTGAGTATGTCACAGCAAAATAATATTTCTGTAGACTTTTATATGGAGTCTGGTCTAAATCCAGTTGGATTTATAGACTTTACAGAAGAAATAGAAGTGAAGTGATGCAGGAAAAAACATGCTTTTCCCCTTTCTTGATTCAAGTGCTGCTTGCTATAATATTGGGAAATGAGATGGTGATTCCCTACAACAGATTTTCACTTTGAGGATAAACACATGCGAATCCAATGTGCTGGATTCTTCTCTTCCTATCCCATTCACACTGTCCTTTCTGCACACTGTAATTATTAGTTATAAACTAGAGTTAACACTGAGTTGGAGCATTTGGTAGGAAAGCCACTGCTCACAGCTTCAGTTCTAATTATACCTGGCAGGGCTAAATCATGAGGGATTCTTATCCTGAGTTGCTTAAGCAGTTTTAAGTGCTAAATTGTAGACTCTTTCCTAAAACCCACCTAGTCGACATCACAAAGAGTCTGGAGGAGAGAGGTGTATGGCAATAGTAGCTGGCATTCCTCAAATGGGTGCAACCTGTTGGCAAATACAAAAGTTCTCCTACCCAAATCACCAGATAAAGGTTTCAGATGCCCTTTGGAAGGAGTCTGTGCTACCAGCAGGTTAAAAGACCTATTGCATCATAGAATAGATTGCACTTTAAACAGGCCTGTTACCTTGCTATTTCAGAGTGCTCTTGACCTCAGCATGTGCTGAATCCGGCATACTACAATTAAGGGGAGAGAAAGAATACAAAAACAGAGGGAAAATGAAGTGTATCATTACTAGCAGAATTCATTTGTTAAATATTGTCCTTTAAAAATCCTTGTGCCAGATTATTGAAATCTCACATAGCATAGGTGAGAGCTGCTATCTCCATGGCAGTGTAAGGCTTTGCTTTTTTGCTTTATTTACCATACAGAAAGCCTGAAACTGGTCTAAAACTGGTCTGAAGGTATGTCGCACAAAATAACAACCAAAACAAGGTAATACTAGTACAGGCGTGTTTATCTATTAATGGTCTGTTCTTGGGAAGAAAGCTTAATTTTCCTGTAGTTAGTGTCAGAACATCAGTGGCTTCCAGGGATGTAACAGTTCTGACTTGTTAGTCTCAAAGGACCAGAGACCCCTTTATTTTCTCCTTCTATTCCTTCCTCTCTTCTCACAAGGAACTGAGCATAGCTCTAGCTAGCGTCTCACTTAGATTGTAATAAACAAGTTAGCTGCAAAGTCTTCTCTTTAGTGCATGCATAATTTATTGTTCTGTTAGAACTCTTCATTAATGGATGTTTCAACTCCTAAGTTCTGGCAATATGTTAATGAATATAATAACAAACTAATGTGAACTGAAGAGAAAGGCAAAATAATCAAGTCTCTAAAATGAGGAGATAGAAATAAGCTGCTTTTCCCTGAATAATGTATTTGCACAAGCTGCAGTCCGAGTACACATGTAAATGATTAAAATCAAATAAGCAATGATAGGAGACTTTGATTTTCATCATAAAACTTTACACTGAATACAGGCTAATTTAGAGTAGCAGCATAAATAATTTGTGTGCAATTAGCAGCGCTACATAGAAAGCCTCCTCTCTTCAAGATGTGTAAGGTGCTCTGCATTTCTGCATGCAGCAATAAGGTGACATAACCTAGTGTAATTGTTAGGTTGACACTGAAAACTACTGAAAAATTACCACTTCACAACTGGCTGACTAGAGAAGGAGTAGCTTGGACTGGTTTGGTGGATAAAATATATAGCAGGGGCATAGGTATCCCCTTCTGCTGAAAGTGAGAGCATCCCTTTCACCCATATCCCTCTCAACCCAGTTTCCTTTCCTTGTTTGCTGTTGCAGGAACTCTGTTCACCTCTCAGATCTCATTGAACTTGTAGGGTTGCACTGTTTTGAGCCAGGACCTGGGACTTGGCTTGTCCTGGAGACAACAAATGTTATGCTGTTTAAATCATCCATCCCTCAGCTTCATAAGAATTGAAGTTGTTCATACCATCTGGTTGTTAAGATGGCCCATTTGCTGCTTTTTTATATTCAGACCAATGGTTCTATGTATTTTATTTGCTAATAGCATGACTATGATTCTATCACTAATGTCCTCTGAGTTATCCAGATGGTTCTAAAATAAAAGTTGTCACATGTTTGTACTACAGCAAAAGAAAAGGAAAATATGTGCTCTGCGATCATCTGAATTTTTCTATTATTTTAATCACAGGTGTAAATAGTCTGACAGCAGGACACAGAATGTTCACATGAGATGATTTACAGACCATTAGACTACTTATAAATGAATTCTGGTTCTATGTGTGTAGAGATTAAATTGAAAATTCTGAACTATTAAACCTGTCTGTGTTGCTGAAGACGGTAGATAAGGAGTGCAAGTTCATATCTTATTTGCAAGTCAGCAAACACACAGCTCATGAGGTGAGGAGTGCTTGACCTCATTATCATCTGCCAGGTCCATTTCTTTCCTTTCTACAGCAGTAATGAAAGAAGAAAAGAGAGGGATGTTTGCCTTTTGTCAAAGAATCATCTGGTTATACACTAAAATTTGCCTTGGTTTTAAGCCTAGTTTCTGTCCTTGCCAAGAACCTTCACACTGTCATAGAAATTAACATGAAAGCAACCGCTCTCACTGAGTCATCAAACCTTTTTCATTTGTTCTCCTGTCTCTAGAGCCTCTCTATCTCTTTCTACAATGCAGTGCCAAGTGATTTTACATCAGAACAAACCATAAAATTATACTACGGAAGTGAAACACTGCTGTGTTACAGGCGGTCATTGCTTCAAGGTAGACCAAGATTTTATTGTAATACCTTCATGTGCAGGACTGACTGTTTCTTTTCCCCTCTTTTGCCAACTCCATTGACCAGAAATTTATAGCATTTTGCTCTTATTTGTGTTGTTATCTTTTTTTTTCTTCATTGTTTTTTGATTCCCCATCCGGTCTACATGTTCCCTGCCTTTTTTTCCCAAGTAACTCCTGCTCACTTGTAATCTGTGAATAATTGAAAAAGCTTTTCTCTGAATGTTTTAAGAGTTATTTCACAATGGAGACTTCCAGTTACTCAACAGTTTTGTTCACACAGGCATTCCTGTGTAGTGAAGTCACACTTGAGTGCTTGGAAACTAACAAAATAATATGATGTACTATAATGTTATGTAATGTAATATAAGATAATATAATTAATATAATATAAATAAACGAAATATGAATAAATACAAATATATAAACTTATATTTTAATTATATAATTATGTAATAATAACAACAATAATAATTTAATACTGTCGTTGTCCTGGTTTCATCTGGGATTGAGTTAATTTTCTTGCTAGTAGCTGGTATAGTGCTGTGTTTTGGATTCAGTATGAGAAGAATGTTGGTAACACACTGATGTTTTCAGTTGTTGCCAGGTGGTGTTTAGACTAATTCAAGGAGTTTTCAGCTTCTCATGCCCAGCCAGCAAGAAGGCTGGAGGGGCACAAGAAGTTGGGTGGGGACACAGTCATGGCAGATGACCCGAACTGGCCAAAGGGATATTCCATACCATGTGACATCATGTCCAGTATATAAACCGGGGGGAGTGTGTCTGGGAGGGATTGCTGCTCGGGAACTGACTGGGCATCAGTCAGCGAGTGGTGAGCAATTGCATTGTGCATTACTTGTTTTGTATATTCCAATTATTATTATTATTGTTGTTGTTGTTGTTGTCATGTTTTATTATTATTATTATTATCATTTTCTTCTTTTCTGTTCTGTTAAGCTGTTCTTATCTCAACCCATGAGTTTTACTTTTTTTTTTCCCCAATTCTCTCCCCCATCCCACTGGGTGGGGAAGAAGTAAGTAAGTGGCTGCGTGATGTTTAGTTGCTGGCTGGGGTTAAACCATGACAGTTATATATTCCTTTTGATATATAGCTACATCTTTCATCAGTGATGTTATCTGGCATGTTTGGGACAGTCTGAAGCACTTGAAGTATGGGGTAATGAAGGTAGCAAAATTATAAGTCACTCTGAAAAAGTAAATCATGACAAAAAGTAAACTGTTTCTCTGAATTACAAGATTTAGTTAATCAGGAGATAGGAAGGGGTCATAATTGCTTGTGGTTACCAAGCCATTTGAAAAGGAATCTAGAGCTAAAATTATGCAAATGGCCCTAATTAAAACACCACCACTTTGAATAAATAAATCCTCATTAATTTTATGCATATGGCAATTATGCTACAATCTTATCTAAAACTATTGATGCACACTAGCACTGTTTACAGTAAGAAGGTAAGATTTGATATCTTACAGTAAAAATAACAATAAAAGCAGTAAATGAGAGGACAGTTAAATTGTATTAGTACGGTGTACAAGTTCTGACTAAGTCATAAATCATAAAAGCAAACTAAATTGTACTGTGGTTCATGCTCTATGATAACAAAACTATCCAACTCTTGCTGTGCAGAAGTAAGTCTCTGCAGGTCTTCCTGTCATAATGTATAAGCAAGAAGCCTTTGTGGGTATTTGTGTAGACAACTGCTGCACTGCACTGAAATTCAGGCCCCCTAGATGGACAAACTGGGGCTTTGGGAGCCTGTATTAGCAGTGATGTCCTTTCCAGACAGTGATATTACTAGGTAGAGCTACTGGGACTGTGACATCTGCTTCAACAGTACTTCCATCTGGTCAGCTGCAGCCCAGCCTTCCTAAGCAGGTTCTCCAAGTTTAATGTCACTCCACCTACTCACTGCTGTTGGAAATGGCAACTTGAATGATAGAAATCAGCCACCTGGAACAAGCAGATACCTTCCATTCCTTGTTGTTTTTTGGTTTTGGTTTTGTTTTTTTAAAGAAGACCTTAAAATGTATTAATGGATTATAGCTGCATATTTCAAAGCATATGCACATACTTGTGTTGGGGTAGATAGATTTGATCAAAAAGCCTTACATAGCGAAATTCTCTTTTCTTCAGAAACCTTTGTAACAGTCTGTCTTCCTGTTTTGACAAACAAAATCTGTTCTGACATTTGAGACTAAAGAGTAATCTGGTCCTACAAAGACTCCCGGGCACTTAAACAGTATGCGGTTGAGTGGGGAAATACAGTTTCCAGTGGAATGTGGAAATCAGAAATTCATGCACAGTGAAGAACCTACTACTGGTGTGTGACATGAGGGTTGGATCCCACTTGTATTTTACCTTTAATCCATTAAAAATACATTGCAGGTAGGTGGTATTCGGATAGAAGGGGTTATACACATACACTCATGTACATGTGTGCACACACATGTATACACACACTAACAAACCACGAACATTCAGTTTGAGGTGTATTTAAAGGCAGGATTTTCATAATTGCCTGGATAAAATAAAATAGTTCTCTATTCTGTTAGAAAGCAACCAAGTGAGTATTATATTTAATTAATGTGCAAAATTTCTGTGATGGTCAGACATGTCACACACGGGATGTTGTAAAGCTGCTGGAGTTATCTCCACTATAAACTTCTGACTATGTGTACCTGGAGGAGGAGATTCATTTTAGGCATCTTGTATAAAACTACACAGGAATTTATCCACAAAATCTTTTATACAGGTGGAAGTTGGTTCAAGTGAATAGGAACAATGTTGGAGAATGGCTCAGAGAGCAAGGATATGAATCCACAGAACAGTTGTACGAGCAGAGCCTGTTCTGAACTTAGTATAAGTAGCAAGACTAGGCCGCGAGTCCGAGCTGAAACTGCAAGTCAGGCTGATAACAGTAAAAAAACAAGGACACTGCGACCTTGAAGAGTACCATAAACCAATCAGGAGGTAACCCGTGTGTATCTAGTTGCTTAAACCAATCAGGAGTTAACCCGTGTGCATCTAGTTGCTTAAACCAATCAGAAGTTAACTCGTGTTAACCTAAACTGTATAAATAAGCGCTATTCGGGCTAATAAAGTGAACTACGCTTTATCACTCACACTGAGTTAACCCAGCGTGTTCCTCCGCCGCCGGCAGAACAATTGAAATTTAAATATATTTTTTAAAAGACACCTGAATCATATTTTTTTAGAAAATAGTACTGCTACAATATGATACTGATGTTAAACCATAATTCATGACCTATGATTTTTGTGATAAATCTTTGGCAAAGGCAAGGATTACTATAACATTCTAAAAACAGAGAGAGTAATATGTAAACAAAGAGATATCTAAGGAAAGGTGAAGGGTTTTGTAATGAAGATGGTAAAACAAAACATGGTAAAACTCAATCCAGTTTTGTATTTTTAATGCAAGTTCAAACTTCTGAAGGGCTAGTCTGCTGGTACTGAATATTGTCTGGCTTTGTAGAGCACATGGAAGTTATGGCAAAGGGTATAACTTCTACTTATATTCTCAGGAATATTTTTCTATCAGCAAAATTAATCTTTTTTAACAATGAGATTTTTCTCCTTCTATGGGATATTTTAAGGATTTTTTTAAAATGTAACTTTAAAGGGTTTTTTTTTGAAAGGCATCAAGACATATTGGTAAAAGTAATTTTTTTTTTTCCCCTTTGGCCATCTAAGAAGATTAGAAAAGACAGACAAGCGCTGAGAAGAGCCTAAGGAATATTTATTTAACTAAAAAATGTTTTAGCTCTATTTCTGAACTGATCTTCTAGTCTGGCCTCCATGAAGTGCCATGATAGCTAATGATTGGTAGTTGCAATTATCATTAATGAAATTATTAATTCCTTCCTGTTCTGAAGACAAACAGAAAGATAGCATTAAAGCTATTATTTCCTTTGGTTGTTGATGAGGCTACTTCCTCCCTTTGCACAGATACGTTCTTCTGAAAGTTCCAGGAGAAATTTCTTATATTCTATATGTAATGTTAAACTACAAATTTTGGGTGTGATATGTTAGGCAAAAAAATCCCAAATTTCTTACATCCCTTGCTGTATCTCTTTTAAAAACACTGTGAGTTCTAAGGGTGAATGAAATATAATATGGGAATTATGGCCTGGATTCATCCATGGAAGAAAGAAGAATAATGTGGTTACCAAGCAAGTTTTAGGTTTTGATTATTTTCGGACTCTATGTTGCATTCACTGAATGTTGTGTATGACATCTTTTAGGCTAGGATAAGGGTCTGTATTTTCAAAACCTCCAACACACATATTTAAGAAACATGTAAAATAGGCTTGTTAGTTTGTAATGTTCCATAAATATTTTGTCTTCGTCTAGCACTTTGTTCATTTTAAAAATCCTTAAATATTCTTCTGCTAGTGTCAATAAAGACATCAGCCGCTTTGCTCAGAATGATGGGTCTTCTTGCCTGTTACTACATGTTTTCCAGCTGTTCTCTAGGTGTCAAAATAACTCTTTCATACAGAAGCCATACAAGGAGTTAGGAAGAAAAAAATTAATAATAATGGATAACATGTTTAATTCAACACAGCATTACATACACCAGAGTGAGGCAGTTTGAAAATGCTGGGAAAAAGAAGGGAAGAACACAGTGCAGTTTACATGAAAGCCAAATCCACATGCAAAAGGAAACAAAGGTCAATGATTTAGTTAACTGTGATTAAAAAAAGGACATTGTTTCTGCCTACCATCTAGGATGTTACTACTAGCAACTTGTCATTGAAAATGTCACAGGATGAAGCCTACCTCAAAGCACAGCTCAGATAAATGAGACCTGGAGCACTTCTGCCCAGTTTGAACTGATGAAATTATTAGATTAATACAGCAGTGTTAGACTATGTAGACTATGTAATGTAACTGCTGCTAATGTCACACTTGCAATAACACATCTGAGACAGGAGGGAAGAGGGGAACAGAGACCCTGGTGACAGCCACTAATGGCCCTTTGGCTTTGGAAATGCCAAAGAGTTTGGATAGGACTACACAAATAGTGGGGTCATTGGTGGCCTTTGCCGATGATCTAATTTGAAAAGCTGTTAGAAGGGAAAACAGTAGTCCCTTGGGAAGAGACATAGATATGGACCTCCAACAGCATGCAGACGGCTGAGCCTGAGAGGGAGCTATGAGGGCCAGAAGCAGCTTGAGTGGGCACCTCGACTGGTGGGAGCGAGAATCTGCCTGGCCTGGGGTTTTGTTTTGTGTGGGTACATCCTGTGGGTACCTTGCAGGATAGAAATCTCTATCCACAAGGTCATTCCTATGCAGGGGGTAAAAAAAAAAAAAGGTCACTGCTTGTTGTGGCTGTGGTCTTGTGGCTCTGCACCAGCCAATTCCCTTCTGACAAAAGTTAAGGATAGGGGAGTGGAGAATAAAAATGAAAAGAGAAGAAAGATGACCCTGAACTAACCATCAAGAAGCAGTACAAGGCCCTGAAAAAGCAGTGGAAGAGACCAAACTTCCCTGCACATAAGATTCGATCACTCTCTCATAACTGTAATGTTCTTAATGCACAGTATTTGCTAAGTATATTTAACCTATCTTGTAGTATCCAATAGTAAAGGCACACACAATGATAATGGGTGACTGATGATGCAATGTGTCACTTTGTTTCACATTAAGCCTAAGCATCCATTCACCATCAGCATGAGGCTTTCCTTGCTTGCCACCTTCATCACAAGATGGTGGCAGCCTCATGACACTGGGTGGTGGGTGGCAGCTGCCCTTACATGTGGCATCATACCATATGCTGGAACCCGGCACCTGTGCACATGTGAAGGGCAGCTGGTGGCCTCGGTCTTGCTGGAGCAGACAGCACATTGTTCTAACTAAATGAACTAATTACCATAAATAAATCACATTGCATTCTTATTGGAAAGCTTATCAGGCAGTACTATTATAGCCTTTCTGTTTGGAATTGAGAACCTTATCTTCACAGACCATGCTCGTGAAGTATAATGTACCTTTTTTGGTAGAAAAACTCCTTCCAAGGTTCGAATGAGAATTAGATTCACAAGAGTAATACTGGTATTGTGGTACCCTTGAATGTGAAATGTGATTTTATTATTTCATGACTCATGATAAGGAGAGTAAAAGAAAGAACATAACAGCAAAAAAATCCATAATTCTACTTCAGTATGCAGTATTTTTAAATAAAATGTATAGTTTCTGAAAGATGTCTGCACATTTTCAGTCTTTAGGCTAGGATACGAATTTTCTATACACAGGCTAGGAGACTTGAAATGAGAGTACTCTTTCAGAGAAAAGCATGAACATTATTGTTCATTAAAGATCCATCCATTGCTCAGTAAAACATTACCCTATGTTATAAAAATAATGTATCCCAGGGTTCACACTCTGCTTAATCTTATTAATGTTTTAATATTATATTTATTATAATAATTTTTTTCTGGGCTAGTTTTTGTGTAGATAATAAAAAATTAATGATGATCTATACATGGTCCATAAAAAGCACAAAATGTTGTTTTGAGAGGTTCAGTTTTTCCTCACTACTGATGCATTGGCCAAATGTTCTGCCTGAGCCAATGGGCAGATTAAGAAGCAGGGAACAGTATAGTATAATACTACAAATTTAGATCATTGCTTGCTTATTATGGTATGCATTATGTTTAAATTTTTTTAGAAATGGTGGGATTAGCATTAATTCACACATAATGATCCTACTGTCTAGGATTTGCTGTCTAGTTTTCAATCTATAGAGTGCAGCCCTTTATCAAGCAATATCCTTTATGTAATAGAAAATCTGCAGTAAAGGGAATTGTCCTCTTCATCAAAAAGTATGCAGTGCATTCCAGTTAAACAACTCGGAATTTATAGCAGCCAGATGCTCAGTCCCTATAAATCAGCCAAATTTACTTTAAATGGAGATACAGTAGTTTGTTTTCACTCAGGAACTTGCTAGCCACATATCTAAATGAGTCATAAGGACTTGATTACAGAAATACTGCCATTTAAATGATGCTAGCAGAATTAATTTAACATTTCCATCTTCCATGTGTAAACCAATATAAAGGTGGACAGGGTCACTGCAGTGCTTCTGTAGCATATCTGAAGCTTATAAAATCTTTACCAGTGCAAACTTGCTGGAAATATCTTAGTACAGACAAGGCCTAATCTGGTATTCCTCTAAACCTTTGCAGTGTTGAAGGTGATTAATAGGTGGCTGGGTTATGAATAACCTAGTTTGTCTATTGTGTGCATAATAATCTTATTCATGCAATTACTGGGCATATGGCTAATGCAAAGCGATTTCAAAGGGATGTCCTTATGATGAAGAATTGACATGCTTGTTGGCAGAATAAATCCAAGGAAAAAAGTTATGTTGTGTATTTGGACAAAGTATTCAACATGCAGAATAAAGATATGACTGAGAACAAGGAAAAGCCTCATTTTTGTTTCTGTCTCGAGACAAATAATGAGGTCAGCCTTATTTTTTGAGCTTCATTAAAGGGCTATGACAAATAACAGAAAAATATTTAAAAGTACAGATTCTTCAGTCATGCTCAGTAAAATTTTTTGGTCTCTAAGGAAAGAGGAGAAATAGTAATAATAAGTGGGATATTCATGATGTTGTTCAAGTTGTGTTTTGAGGAAAGTTTAGGTATGCCTTGTCCCAAGATAAATTAATGGGAGATGTACTGTCTAAGTGTGTTTTTCATTAAGATTTCTCAGATGAAGGCCAACACTGTTGAAAAAGTTTTGAAGAAAGGAACATAGGGAAAAGTTTGGAAAACTCTCCTCTAATTGACATAACTGATTTTCAGTACATGGATGAGACTGGATTTCAGGGAAAAAAGATGTGTCTGATATTGCTAATAACACGGTTTTGCCCAATCCAGCAAGGGAATTAAATATATGCAAGGAAGGACAATTTGTAGTATTTATAATTAAAGCAAGAAGGGCAGAAAAGAAATATGAATGGCAACAAGAGGGGCTTATTCAAATACTTCAGCAGGAAAAATGTGGGCTTGCTGCAGGGGCCCTGGTGACAAAGAACGCATAAAATGCTGAGGTGTTCAATGCCTTCTCCTCCTCAGTCTTCACTACTTTAGCAATCCTAAAGCCCCTAAGAGCAAATGGAAAATCTGGAACAAGGAAGACTTACTCTTGGTGGAGGAGGATGAGGTTAGGTGACATTTAAACAAACTGGAGATACACAAGTCTGTGGGCCCTGATGGGATGCACCCACAAGCGCTGAGGGAGCTGGCTCATGTCATTATAAGGCCACTCTCAGTTATCTTTGAAATAACATGGTGGTTGGGGGAGGTATCTAAGGACTGGAAAAGAGCAAATATCACTGCTGTTGTCAAGAAGAGCAAAAAGGAGGATCTGAAGAACTACAGGCCAATAAGCCTCACCTTGATTGTGGGAAGCTGATGGAGCAACTCATCCTAGAAACCATTTCCAAACATATTAAGGATAAGATGGTGATTGAGAATAGTCAGCATGGATTTACAATGGGGTAATTATGCTTGACCAACCTGATAGCCTTTTACAATGAGATGACCAGCTTGGTGTATGAAGGGAGAGGAGTGGATGCTCTTTATCTTGATTTTAGCAAGGCTTTAGACACTGTCTCCCACAGGATCATCATAAACAAACTGATGCCCTATAAGTTGGATAAATGAACAGTGAGGTAGATTGAAAACTCTGAGTTGCCAATTTCTGAGGGCTGTGACCAGGAGCACAAAGTCCAGCTGGAGGCCAGTCAGTAGTGGTATGCCTCAGGGGCAGATACTGCAACTGATACTGGTTAACCTCTTCATTAATGACCTGGATGGATAGAGTAGAGAGCACTGTGAGCAACTGTCAGGTGATACAAAATAGGAACTCAAAACTTAGTAGTTGCCAGAGGTACCTTCCAAACTCAGTGATTCCATGATTGTCCCTTGAAGATATCTTGCTGCAGGAAAAAAGCTCTCTGAAGGAAAGAAAATAAAAAAAATCGAATGCACATTGCTGCTACAGAAAAAAATAGTTCTAAAAGGTCTTGAATAGCTATGATTTAAAATTGAAAAGGGATTAGTGATTATGTTGTGATAGAGATTCCAGATTAGCTCTTTCATGAAAGAATCAGGATGATGATAACATGGGTACAAAAAGTATACTTCATATGGATTTTACTTATTGAATCAAACCAATAGTGTGGTTAATATTAATGGAAACCTGGGAAACTAAAACCACAGGAATTATTTTCATTCAAATGTTTGTAGTAATACTATAGCAGTTCTCCTTCTTAAGTACTATGGTTTAAGACAAGGCATTTTTGTTACCAAGAAAGTATTTTTTTGATAACATCTTGCTGTAAAAGAAATCACATTGGTTAAGTCATAATTTTTTCTAGAGTGAGAAAGCTAAATCATTCTCATGCAAGAACTGTAGTATTGCATGAGTACTACAAGAAAAGTATTTTGCCTGAATACGTTTCCTCTGGTTATGAGTTGAGTGGTCTACAAATCTTTTTTTCCTCAGAGATGTGAATTTTTCCATCTATTTGTCCATTATTGATCAAACAACATGTAGTAGTAATTGTGTTGGCTTTGTCTGGAGCACATATAAAAATTAAGAAACTCCTCACTTCATTACTTTACTCTTTACTCAGACCTTTACTGTTGCTTGAATATCTACACAAAACATATCTGATTATAGGAAAATCAATCAATTAGTAGTCAGTCACATTTTTATGTAATTACTCCTATTTCATCCCCTTCCTTTTAAAAGATCAGAAACCACATCTTAAAAGCTGTCTACATCTTCATATATACTGACTCGAGAGAGTAACAAAAAGAAGAAGGTGCAAAATTATTTGAGATAAAGAAAAATGTGTATGATTTCAGAACATGTAATCTACTCATTTTAAAATCTGGAGACTTAAACATTCTTTTCAGATCTTTCTTTTATAATATAAAACATTATTAGAACCTCCTGCTGGAATTAAAGAATCGGTGAAAACCGCACTTTTCATACGTATTAGTCCATCTTTAAATTGTGTTGTAAGTTAGCAAAAGGGTGACTGGTTTGGAGGTCAGCAAGTAATCAGATTTACAAAGTTAATTAAATATCTAATATGTTGCCATGAAAAAAATTTGTATGATTATCACCCAGAGGCTTGTGAAATATGTACATGGCTGAATCTAGTATTTTTCTTTAATATGCTCAAGAACTGAAGAACCCTGTTCTACACAGCAATATTAGATGGAGGGAGTTTAATTAATTCTAGTGATCTGTCCAGAAGTCAATGTGTGTGGAAATGGAATTAAAGGAATTCTCTAGGCTATTTTCTCTGATCATAATCAATTAATACATAGAGGTGAATATTAGAAATAACTCATCTGAGAGCAAGTAATTTACACAGAAAACATATACCTCTGTCTGACATTGATTAATTTCACAGATGTAATTGCTCATTTGACGCTGAATTGTGAACACAATGAAAAAATCTGTAAATTACAAGTTGTGATATGCCATTTCTGTTTAGTTTCTAGCTATGTTTGTTTCCCACAAGAATGCAATATTCTAAAGCATCCAGTGGCTTTTATTATAATCTAAGCAGTAACTCTAACAAACATGAGGTGTATTTTCCTATACTGTTACTATTTACAGATCTATAAGAGTATATGTGCATTGTCAGTTAAATGAGACAGTTGTTTTGTCCTCCTGCCTCTGCTCTCCATCAGTCAGATTCTACTGCAGTTATCCCAAGTAGAGGAACTAATTACTCCAGATTAAACTGTTAGGGGGTAATGATGGCTTGAGAGTTTGCTCTGTGGAGTGCACCCAAAGTCAACAGGAATGCATTTTGTGTCCTGTGTGGTTCCTCTCCTCTTCCATTGTCCCCACTTTTTCCCAGGACACCTCATGTCTTTGAAGACTCCTAAATAAAATCGTATTATACAAAAGCCGCTCAGCAGCATGCTGATATAAATGTCAAATTTTGCATGCTTCAGAGTTATAGGATGTTATCTTTGTTCATACTTTATCATTAAAGAGAAAGAGGAAGTATCTCAGGGATGTTAAGTGATGACCGAGAGCTGAGATAAGACCACATGTCTCATTTGGCTATGCCAGGAAAGCAAATGGAGTCTTAGAGACATTTTTCTCTGCAGCAATACCAAGACATAGCCAAAACATCCTTTGCTTTCCTGTACTCCATACACCTAATACTTTATTTACATTTTTTTGCTTGTTCTTTTCTTTTTCTCAATCTCTGTTCACAAAATGTAATGATGTCCTAGATTTTTCTTTTTTGCCCTTTCTGTTGATTTGAAATTTGCCAGTGAAAAATGTTTTAGGGTATGATTTACAATCTATGCATCCTTCTCTTTTTCTTTTACCAAATAAGGTGGAAATAGATTAGTTTAACTAACTTTTCCTCAACAGTCATTATGATCATTTTTGAAAGATGTTCCAACAGAACAGGCTGCCCAGGGAAGTGGTGAAGTCATCATCCCTGGAGGTATTAAAAAAGCATGTAGACGAGGCACTTCTGGACATGGTTTAGTTGGCATGGTTGATGATTGGACTTGATGATTTTAAAGGTCTTTTCCAGCCTAAATGATTCCATGATTCTATGATTCTATGAACATTTTCTGTTGGGGTAAAAACACACACAGAGGTTGTAACTCAAGAGCACAGAATGCCATAGATCTCCATTCTTACTCAATCATATAGGCTGAAACAAACAAATTACTAAAAGATGACACTACATTTATTATGTTTTGTATTCTAAAAACTCCAAGATTATGCCAGTAATTTTTTGGTATATCGTTACCATTAGCTAAGAATAAATGATAGGCTTATGACATGGCTCCATTCTGCTTATTTAAAGTTATAAAGTACTCCAAATAAAATGTTGCTTTGGGGTGCTACATTAACATACTGGACAATAGTTTTTTCCAGAGTTTTAGGGATTTTTTTTTTTTAATCTTTTTGGAATCTTAGTCTCTTTGAAGCTGGAGTTGTCACTTATAATAGCCACAGACAGTGATCAGCTCATCAGAGATGGCTGACAACTGTTGTGCAGCAAGTGAAGAGAATTATCTAACAAACCATTTGATGACTGATTTAAAGGAGGTTATTGTTTAAATAGACTCTATGCTCAATAGCCATGAGATCAGTCTTTTTTATGTCATGCTTCAATGAACTGCAAAAGGAGGTAATTTATGTAAGTATGGAGTTCAATACTAAATATTCTGTGAAATGTTTCTAAATGAAAACATAATCTTTTGGAAGGTTTGTTCTTAAGCTCAGTATATTGCTCTTGCTATAATGGGACTCTTTGCCACAGAAGACTCAGAAGTTGTCAATTAAGCTGTATCGAATAGCCTAATTAATGATGAACAGAAAGAAAAGAGTAGGTGGAAGAATACCTCTTTTCTTCTCATGAAGCAAAAACTGGAAGGGTGCACAATTTGTGCATAAAATACCTGTCTAGGAATGAAAGGAAAGACATTAGGCATAGCTGATTTCTGCTAGGTCTTTCAACAGGTTGACAGTAATTGCTTCCACAGTAATGGACACATCATTTTTGGTGGTGCTTATTTAGCTGATGAAGGAAAATTGAGTAAATTATTCATAGTTTGTCCTAAAAAATGCAGGGTTACAAACACTTTCCCCCAACTTGTACACTTTCTTTAAAAGTAGTTAAAAAAGATGGGGAGACAGCTGAAAAAAAAAATTTCCAAAAAGCCCAACCCCAGAATGCAAAATAACTCCAACACAGACAAAAAAATGCCACAACAAAACCCCAAACACCCAAACAGCAGGTATTGATTGTAAGGCCTATATTTAACTAACAAGCATTTATTCATTGTAACACCGTGTCTGTGAAATAGTTGCCAAGCCACTATCCATCATTTATCAGCAATCTTGGTCAATGGGAGATGTCGGAGATGACTGGAGGCTTGCCAATGCGACACCCGTTTAGAAGAAGGGTCGGCGGGAGGATCCAGGGTACTACAAGCCTGTCAGCCTGACCTTGGTACAGGGCAAGATTATGAAGCAGTTCATCTTGAGTGCGCTCACAAGGCAGGTGCAGGCCAACCAGGGGATCAGGGCCAGCCAGCATGGGTTCATGAAAGGCACGTCCTGCTTGACCAACCTCATCTCCTTCTATGACCAGGTGACCCACCTAGTGGATGAGGGGAAGGCCGTGGATGCTGCCTACCTGGACTTCAGTAAGGCCTTTGACACTGTCTCTCACAGCATACTCCTTGAGAACCTGGTGGCACATAGCTTAGAGAAGTGTACTCTTCGCTGGGTAAAAAAAATGGCTGGATGGACGAGCCCAGAGGGTTGTGGTGAATGGAGTTAAATCCAGTTGGCAGCTGGTCACAAGTAGTGTTCCCCAGGGCTCAGTACTGGGCCCGGTTCTCTTTAATATCTTTATCAATCATCTGGACGAGGGGATTGAGTGCACCCTCAGTAAGTTTGTGGATGACACCAAGTTGGGAGGGA